>PVKP010010032.1:0-66034 GCA_004027715.1 Plecturocebus donacophilus
GAAGTTGCTGTTCTGCCCTCTTCAGGCAGCTCACTGAGGCTTTTCAGCCCAGCGAAGATCTCCTGTTCTGTGGTTTGTGGAGGGCTTGGGTGGAGGCTGTATCTGAACCAAAGTCACAGAGGGGGGAGATCCCCCAGTCCTCTGGTCGGTTGCACATACCTCCTGGGTGGGGCAGTGCCCCGCCTTGCCTCAACTTGCCCTATTTGGTTTATACCCACAACCAGACCCACAAAATGAAACCTGGTACTTCATTTGGAATTGTGGAGACCACTCAGCTTCTGCATCTCTCTCGCTGGGAGCTGCTTTCTGGAGCTGCCTCTTATTTGTCCATCTTGGGATCTCCCCTCTATTTTAATATTTTAATGGAAATTCTTTGTATCATGGGGTATTACAGAGCCACCTATGCCTATACTTTGGGCAAAGAATATCTCTTTACTCAACACTATTCCACTGGGTGCAGAGGTTGTTTGCCAGTGTTCACAGCTATCATCACCTTTCTCTTCCTATTTGGGATGCAACCAAGTGTGAAACCTACATGAGAAAAGTGATGGTAGCTATGAACACTGGCAAACAACATTTGCATCCCATGGAATAGTGACTTCCCAAGGGATTCCAGTTATAGGGGATGCAATGTGGTAGCACAATAAGTAAGCGAGAGCAAAATCCAAGGAACCTCTTCTTGAGCACATATGGAGCATTATTCCTGGCCTTGGAAATAACTAAGGGACGTAGATATCCATTTCTGACATCCGAAGATATCAGGTTCAGTGTTCCTGTTAGTCTGGGATATATTCTATGCTCATTCTTTTTCCTAGATAGCTCACAAAGCCTACCACTTTGTCTTATCTTCTGTACCTTTCTTATTATTCAAGCCTTTATTATTTCTCACCTTAATCAATGGGCTGTTTGCTCTTGTTTCGCAGCCTATGCAACCCACCTTCAATAAATGTTTATTAATATGAAGGAATAAGTGAAGGAATGACCACTGATTTTGTTTAACTAAAAGCTATTCATGGTTCCCCATGTTCATGACCCTTCTAGGCATTCAAAAAAGAAAAATAATTTTCCTTTTAAAGCATTTCTTCAGTACTCAAAATTTTGTTTCCCTATTACAAATGAAAAAAAAAAAAACTCTACTTACTTGATACTACACATATTTTAAATCATGTTAGTATATTTTCTAGCCATACACATGGCACTAAAACATTTACTAAGGGGACTTTCTCAGCAAAGTGGCCAAACAGAACCCTCCAGTGATTGTCTCCCCACAGGAACAACAAATTAAGCATCTATCCACATGAGAAAGCAACTTAAGTACCAAGAAATCAGGTAAGCAATTACAGAACCTGGTTTGAATTAATACCAAGGAAAGAGGCATTGAAGAGGGTATGTAAGACAGTCTTACATTGCCTATACCACCCCTCCTCTAACCCCAGTCAGAGAAGCATGGAGCAGCTGTGTGCTTAGGAGACTGAGAGTAAAATGACCACGGAACTTCGTGTTGAAACTGCTGCCCTGCCACAGTGTAACACGACAAGGGGCAGAATTCTGCTGGTGCCCACAGAAGAAGCATTTAGAGCAGCCCTGGGCCAGAGGGGAATTTACCCCAGCAACAGGAACCTCAGTCCTAGCCAGCTTCACCACTGGCTGACCAAAGTGGCTGGGGCCTGGAACAAATTTGAGTGGCAATCAGGTCACAAGGACTACAGTCCTTGGGCAAGCCCTGGTGCTGCACTGGTCTCAGAGGCAGTAGAATTGGGGTACAACCAAGTGCAAAACCAGGTGTGGTAGCCAAAGGATTGCCTGCATTATCCTTTCCCCAACTCCAGGCACTATAGCTCCAGGGGAGACTCCTTTAATGTGGGGGAAGGAAAGGGAAGAGTATAGAGAGGTTTGTCTTGCAACATGGGTACCAGCTCAGCCATAGTAAAATAAAACACAAGGCAGATTCATGAAGCTCCTGATTTCCAGTCTTTGCTCCTAGACAGTATTTCTAGACTCACCATGGACCAGAAGGGAATCTCCTGCCTTAATAGGATGAATCCAGTTCTGGCAGGATTTTCCATCTATTGATTAAAGTAGTTCTGGGCCTTGAATAAACATCAGTGGCAACCAGGCAATAGTGGCCATGAGAGTTGGATACAAGCCTTAGTACTGTAATGGTCTGCAAGGCTTTGGGTACGACTCTTTGCAGTGCCAGCTGTGGTGGCACCAAGAATGCCCACATCACCCCTCCTCAAAATCCAGGAAGCCCAGCATGGAGTGAAACTACTTCTTATTGAGGGATGGAAAGAAGAGAGTAAGAGACTTTGCTGGTAATTCATGGAATTCTGCCTTAGCTACCCCAAGTCCACCAAGGCTGTCTTTGTAGTAATCTGTCAGAGTCACAGCATTCCTGGAATTAGGGCACCCTCTAATGCTTAAATGGCTGCCAGAATTGCTGACATAGGTCACAACACTAAATCCCCTTTGTTTTCTTGGAAAGCCCTCTCAAAAAGGATGAGTACAAATAAGCCCAGACTGAGAAGATCAGAAGGTATACCTAACTCTTCAATGCCCAGACATCCACAAATGTTCACAAGTGTCAAGAACATACAGGAAAATGACCTCACCAAATGAACTAAATGAAGTGCCAGTGATTAATCCTGTACTGATAGAAATATGTGCCATTTCAGGCAGAAAATTCAAAATAGCTGTCAGGAAACCTCAACAAAATTTGAGATAACATAAAAAAGGAATTCAGAATTCTATCAGAGAAATTTAACAAAGAAATTGAAATAATTTTAGAAAATCAAACAGAAATTCTGGAGGTAAAAAATTTAAGTGGCAAATTGAAAAATGCATCAGAGTCTCTTAGCAGGATTGATTAAGCAGAAGAAAAGAATTAATGATCTTGAAGACAATCTATATGAAAATACAGTCAGAGGAGAAAAAAGAATATGATTGAATAAAGCAATCCTATAAGATGTAAAAAAGAAACAATTGTCTCAAAAGAGAAAAACATAAGAATTATTGGTCTTAGAGGATACATATATAGGTAGAGGTTGGGTTAGAACTGTTATTCAAATTAATAAGAACACAGAATTTTGTGCACCTAGAGAAATATGTGAATATCCATGTACAAGAAAGTCAAAGAACAGCAAGAAGTTTTAATCCAAATAAGACTATCTCAAGGAATACAATAATCAAGCTCTCAAAAGTGAAAGATAAAGTATCCCAAAAGCAGCAAGAGAAAGGAAACAAATAACATATAAAGGAGCACCAATACATCTAGAAATAGAGTTCTCAGTGGAAATCTTATGGACCAGGAGAGAGTAGAATGACACGTTTAAACTACTAAAAGGAAAATGTAACTTCCAATGTAGAATATTATATTCAGCAAACTTATCCTTCAAATATGAAGAAGAAATAAAGATTTTCCCAGACAAACAAAAGCTGAGGGATTTTATCAACACCAGACCTGTCTTACAATTAATGCTAGATGACTTCTGAGGCTTGAGACCACCATTTTGGCCTGCTGGATCCAGGGAGTCTGGGCAGTCCAGACTGGGAGGAATTCTCCACAGTACAGCACAGCTGCTGTGGCAGATCATAGCCAGACTGTTTCTTTAAGTGGATATCCAATCTATCCCTCCTCACCAGGCAGGACCTCCCTGTGGGAATTTCAGCAACTCCAGCCAGGGTTTTATGAACAGAATTCTGATCTCCCCCTGGAACAGAGCCACTGGGGGGAGGGCAGCTACTGTATCCACAGCTAAGCTAACAGCCTTTCCCACCTGATGGCTCTGAAAAGTATAGGAAGTCTGGATGAGGGGGGTTCCACTTAGCACAGTGCACCCACCTGGTCAAGGGATAGCCTGAGTGCTGAGAGTCTGAGTGATCCTATTCTTCCCTACAGCGTGAGACCCCCCAGTAGGGATCTCCAGAAACTTCCTACAAGAATGTGCCAGCAAGCATCAGGTCAGTGACCCCTGGAACAGACCCACCAGAGGAAGGAGCAGGTTGTCATATTTGCTGTTTTGTAGCCTTCACTGGTGACACCTCCTGGTGAGGGAAGGTCTGAGAAAACTAGGGTCTGGAGCACACAGCCAGCAAACTGCAGCAGCCCTACAGAAGAGGGGCCTGATTGTAAAACAAACAAATAGCAACAACAATATCAACAAAAAGGACCCCACAAAAGCCCCATTGAAAGATAAGCAGCCTCAAAGATTGAAAGTAGATAAGTTCAAAAAGATGGGAATTAACCCAAAAAGAACACTGAAAACTCAAAAAGCCAGAATGTTTCTTCTCTTTCAAATGATCGCAACACCTTTCCAGCAAGGGCACAGAACTAGGCTGAGGCTGAGATGGATGAATTGACAGAAGTAGGCTTCAGAAGGTGGGTAGTAATTAATTTCACTGAGCTAAAGGAGCATGTTCATAAGAATCATGATAAAATATAGGAGCTAATAACCAGAATAGCCAGTTTAGAGAGAAACACAAACGACCTGATGGAGCTGAAAAACACAACACAAGAACTTCACAATGCAATCACAAGTGTAAACAGCTGAATAGACTAACAAGAGGAACAAATCTCAGAGCTTGAAGACTATCTTTCTGAAATAAGACAGGCAGATAAGAATAGAGAAAACAGAAAGAAAAGGAATAAACAAAACATCTGAGAAACTGAAAATTATGTAAAAAGACCAAACCTATGAAAGGTTGGATTACCTGAAAGAAACAGGTAGAATGGAACCAAGTTGTAAAAAATACTTAGGATATCATCCAGGAGAACATCTCCAACCTACCAAGACAGGCCAACATTCAAATTCAGAAAAAGCAGAGAATCCCAGTAAGATACTGCACAAGAAGATCAACCCCAAGACACGTAATCCTCAGATTCTCTAAGGTCAAAATGAAAGATTAAACATTAAGGGCAGACAAGAGAGAAAGGCAAGGTCACCTACAAAAAGAGCCCATCAGACTAACAGTGGACGTCTCAGTGGAAACCCTATAAGCCAGAAGAGATTTGGGGACCAATATTCATTATTCTTTCTTTTTTTTTATTTTTTTATTTTTTCTTGAGACAGAGTCTCACTCTGTCACCCAGGCTGGAGTGCAGTGGCATGATCTTGACTCACTGCAACCTCTCCCTCCCAAGTTCAAGCAACTCTCCTGCCTCAGCCTTTTGAGTAGCTGCAATGACAAGTGCACACCACCACACCTGGCTAATTTTTGTATTGTTAGTAGTGATGGTGTTTCACCACATGGGCCAGGCTTATCTCAAATTCCTGACCTCAAGTGATATGCCTGCCTCAGCCTCCCAAAGTACTGTGATTACAGGCATGAGCCACCATGCCCAACCCAATATTCAACATTCTCTAAGTAAAAAATGTCCAACCCAGAATTTCATATCTGGACAAACTAAACTTTATAAGGGAAGAAGAAATAAGATGCTTTTCAGACAAGCAAATGATGAGGGAATTCATCACTACCAGACTGCTTTGCAAAGATTCCTAAAGGAAACACTAAATAGGGAAAAGAAAAATCATTACTAGCCACGACGAAAACACCCTGAAGAACACAGACCAGTGACATTTTGAAGTAACTAGATAAACAAGTCTGCAAAATGACCAGCTAATATTATGATGACAGGATCAAATTTACACACAATATTAATCTTAAATGTAACTGCCCCAATTAAAAAGCACAGAATGGCAACCTGGATAAAGAGTGAAGCACTATCAGTGTGTTGTCTTCAAGAGACACATCTCACATGCAAAGACATACATAGACTCAAAATAAAGGGATGGAGGAAGATTTACCCAAGAAATGGGAAACAAAAAAGAGCAGGGTTGCAATCCAAGTTTCTGGCAAAATAAAATTTAAAGCAACAAAGATCAAAAAAGATAAAGAAGGGCATTATGTAATGGTAAATGACTCAATTCAAGAGATAGAAAATTAAAAAACATATTCATGACCTGAACTCAGCGCTTTATCAAGTGAACCTGATAAATATCTATAGAACTCTCCACCAAAAACAGCAGAATATACATTCTTCTCATTGCCACATGGCACTTACTCTAAAATTGATCAGACGGTAGGAAGTAAGACACTCCTCAGCAAATGCAAAAGAACTGAAATCATAACACCTGATCTCAGATCAAAGTGCAATCAAATTAGAACTCAAGAGTAAGAAACTCACTGAAAACCTCACAGCTACATGGAAATTGAACAACCTGTTACTAAATGACTACTGAGTAAATAATGATATTAAGACAGAAATCAAGAACTTCTTTGAAACCAATGAGAACAAAGAGGCAACATACCAGAATCTCTGGGACACTGCTAAAGCAGTGTTAAGAGGAAAATGTATAGCACTAAATGCCCACATCAAATGCTAGAAAGATCTCAAATCAACAAGCTAACATCAAAATTAAAGAATGAGAACCATGAGCAAACAAACCCCAAAGCTAACAGAAAACAAAAAATAACTAAGATCAGGATAAAATTGAAGAAGATAGAGACATGAAAAATCCTTCAAAAAAATCAATGAATCCAGGAGCTGGTTTTCTGAAAAAATTAATAAAATAGACAGACCTCTAGCTAGACTAATAAAGAAGGAAAGAGAGAAAAATCAAATAAACACAATCAGAAACGATAAGTGGGATATCACCACTGATCCCACAGAAACACAACAACATTCAGTGAATGCCATAAACATCTCTATGCATATAAACTGAGAAATCTAGAAGAAATTGATAAATTCCTGGACATATACACCTTTGCAAACCTGAATCAGAAAGAAAGTGAATCCCTAAATAGATGAATAAAAAGTTCTGAAAGTGAGACAGCAATAAATAGCCTACGAACCAAATTCACACATATTCACAGGTTACCTCTATCAGAGGTACAAAGTGGAGCTAGTACCATTTCTACTGAAATTATTCCAAACTACTGAAAAGAGGGACTCCTCCCTAAGTCATTTTATGAGGCCAGCATCATCCTGATTCCAAAACCTGGCAGAGACACAACAAAAAAAGTCAGTCTAATATCCCTGATTAACATCAATGCAAAAATTCTCAATAAAGTACTGGCAAACCGAATTCAGCAGCACATCAAAAAAGTTATTCGTCATGATCAAGTTGGCTTCATTCCTGGGATGCAAGGTTAGTTCAACATGCACAAATCAATAAATGTAATTCATTACATAAACACAGCTAAAGACAAAAACCACATGATTATGTCAATAGACACAGAAAAGGCCTTCAATAAAAATCAACATCCCTTCATGTTAAAAGCTCTTAATAAACTAGCTCTCAATAATAAGAACCATCAATGACAAACCCACAGCTAACATCATACTAATAGGCAAAAGCTGGAAGCATTCCCCTTGAAAACCAGCACAAGACAAGGATGCCCTCTCTCACCACTCCTATTCAACACAGTATTGGAAGTCCTTGCCAGGTCAATCAAGCAAGACAAAGAAATAGCATCCAAATAGAAAGACAGAAAGTCAAACTATCCCTGTTTGCAGACAACATGCTCCTATATCTAGAAAACTCCATATTCTCAACCCCAAAGCTCCTTAAGCTGATAAGCAATTTCAGTAAAGTCTCAGGATACAAAATCAATCTGCAAAAATTGCTAGCATTCCTATACACCAACAACAGACAAGTGGAGAGCCAAATAATGAATGAACTCCCATTCACAATGGCTATAAAAAGAATAAAATACCTATGAATACAGCTAACATGGGAAGTGAAGGACCTCTTCAAAGAGAACTACAAACCACTGCTGAAGGAAATCAGAGAGGGCATAAACAAATGGAAAAATATTCCATGCTCATGGATAGGAAAATGACCATACTGCCCAAAGTAATTTATAGATTCAATACTATTTCCATTAAACTATCATTGACATTGTTCACATAATCAGAAAAAAAAATTGTTTTTAATTTCTACAGAATGAAAAAAAAAATAGCCTGTATAGCCAAGGCAATCCTAAGCAAGAAGAACAAAGCTGGAGGCATCATGTTACCTGACTTTAAACTATACTATAAGACTACAGTAACCAGAACAGCATGGTACTGGTACAAAAGCAGACACACAGACCAATGGAACAGAATAGAGAACTTAGAAATAAGACCACACACCTACAACCATGTGATCTTTGACAAATCTGACAAAAACAAGCAATGGAGAAAGGAATTCCTATTTAATAAATGGTGCGGGAGAACTGGCTATCCATATGCAGAAAATTGAAACTGGACCTCTTTTACACCCTATATAAAAATCAACTCAAGTTGGATTAAAGACCAAAATGTAAAACCCAAAACTATAAAGACTCTAGAAGCATAACTAGGCAATACCATTCAGAACATAGGCATAGGCAAAGATTTCATTATAAAAATGCCAAAAGCAATAGTAACAAAAGCAAAAATTGACAAATGGAATCTATTAGGTTGGTGCAAAAGTAATTGCTGTTTTTTTCCATTACTTTTAGCTACATTAAATGGCAAAAATAGCAATTACTTTTGCAACAACCTAATAATTAAACTAAAGAGCTTCTGCACAGCAAAAGAAACCGTCATCAAAGTAAACAGACAACCTAAAGAATGGGAGAAAATTTTTACAATTTATCCATCTGACAAAGGTCTAACATCCAGAGTCTACAAAGAACTTAAACAAATTAATAAAAAAAAAACATTAAAAAAGGGGCAAAGTACATGAAAAGACACTTCTCAAAAGAAGACATTCATGTGGCCAACAAACATATGAAAAAAGAGCTCAACATTACTGATCATTAGAGAAATGCAAATCAAAACCACAAAGAGATACCATCTCATGCTAGTCAGAATGGCAATTATCAAAAAGTCAAAAAAACAGACACTGGTGAGGTTGTGAAAGAAAAGTGGCTGTGGAAAAAAAGGAATGCTTCTGCACTGTTGGGGGGAATATAAATTAGTTCAACTATTGTAGAAGACAGTGTGGTAATTCCTCAAAGACCTAGAGGCAAAAATACCATTTAACCCAGCAATCCCATTACTGAGTATATACCCAAAGAAATATAAACCATGCTATTATAAAGATACATGCATGCATGTGTTTAATGCAGCACTGTTTGCAATAGCAAACACATGCAATCAACCTAAATGTCCATCAATGATAGACTAGATAAAGAAAGTGTGGTCCATATACAACATGGAATAATATGCAGCCATAATAAGGAATGAGATCATGTCCTTTACAGGGACATGGATGGAGCTGGAAGCCATTATCCTCAGCAAACTAATGTAGGAACAGAAAAGCAAACACCACATGATCTAACTTATAATTGGGAGCTGAACAATGACACATGGCAGGAAACAATACACACTGGGACCTCTTGGGGGAGCAGGGAGAGTGAGCGCATCAGGAAGCACAGCTAATGGGTGCTGAGCTTAATACATAGGCGATAGGCTGATCTGTACAGTAAACCGCCATGGCAAATGTCTACCTATGTAACAAACTTGCACATCCTAAACATGTACCCTGGAACTTAAAATAAATGTTGATTAAAAAAAAGAAATGCTGAAGGAAAATGTTCAATGTGAAAGAAAAGAACATTAATTAGCAAAAATAAATAATCTGAAGGTATAAAATTCACTGGTATTAGTAAGCACACAGACAAATACTGAATAGCTGAATGTTTTGACATGGTAATTGTGGTGTATAAACCACTCATATCTTTAGTAGAAAGATGAAAAGCCAAACCTATCAAAACTAATAGCTATAACTTTTTAATCATAACTTTTTATATTTAAATTTTTAATAGTAACTATAACTTTTTGTCAGTACTTTATTGAGAATTCTTGCCTTGATGTTAATCAGGGATATTGGACTGACTTTTTTTGTTGTTGTATCTCTACCAGGTTTTGGAATCAGAATTATGCTGGCCTCAAACTGTTTAAGTGATGGACAATATAAAAATACATAAATAGAGACAACAAAAACTCAAAAAGATGGGGAGCAAGGATGCAGTTGAAGTGTAGAATTTTTTTTTTGTTTTCTCTTTTCTTGTTTTTCTCTCTTATTTATAATCAAAGCTAAGCTTGCATTTAAAATAATTGGTTATAGGATGTTATTTGTAAGCACCAAACTTCATAACAGATACACAACAATTTAAAGCAAGAAATTAAAAGATACTACCAGAGGAAATCACTTTTACACAAAGGAAGCAAGAAAAATGGGAGAGAGAACCAACAAATAAACATCAGAAAAAAATAACAAAATGGCAATAATAAATCCTTAACTATCAGTAATAACATTGAAAGCAAATTTACTAAATTGTCCAATCAAAAGACATATAGTGGCTGAATGGATTTTTTAAAAAGACCCAACCATATTTTGCCTACAAAGAAACAGGTGGACTGAAAATAAAGGGAAGGGAAAAGATATTCCATCCAAATGGAGGCCCAAAAAAAAACCAGAATTAGCTATATTCATAGCAGATAAAATGATTTCAAGGCAAAAACTGTAAAAAGACAAAAGAAGCTCATTATATAATGATAAAGGGGTCAATTTAGAAGAGGATAGAAGAAGTGTTAATTTGTATGCCTTGAACATGGGAGTATGCAGATATATATTAGCAAATATTATTAGAGCTAAAGGGAGAAATAGACCCCAATACAATGGCATCTAGGGAAATCGACAGCCCAGTTCCAGCATTGGACAGATCATCCAGAGAGAAAATCAACAAAGAAACATCATACTTAATCTGTATTATAGACAAATGGACTTAATAAACATTTACAGTAAATTTTCTCCAACAGTTGCAGCATACACCACCTTCTCCTCTGCACATGGAACATTCTCAAGGATAGATTATATGTTATCCACAAAACAAGTCTCAAAAAATTCAAAGAAATTGGAAACATATCAAACATTTTTTTCTGATCAGAATGGAATAAAACTAGAAATCAATAGCAAAAGGAACTTTGTAAACTATAAAAACATGTGGAAATAAAATAGTATGCTACTAAATAACCATTGGGTAAATAAAGGAATTAAGAAGAAAATTTAAAATATTTTGAAGCAAATAAAAATGTAAATACAATATACCAAAACCAATAGAATACAACAAAAGTAGTACTAAGAAAGAAGTTTATAACAACAAATGCCCACAACAAAATAGTGGAGAAACTTCAAATAAAAAAACCTAAGGATGCATTTTAAGGAACTAGAAAAGTAAAAGCAAACCAAATCCATAATTAGTAGGAAAGAAATAAAGATAAGAGCATAACTAAAGGATATGGAGGCTTAAAAAATCTACAAAACAATTAATTTTGAAAAGATAAACAAAGTCAACAAATCTTTAGGCAGACTAAGAAAAAAGTATAAAAGACCCAAATAAAATCAGAGATGCGAAAGGAGACATTAAAACTGACACTGCAGAAATTCAAAGGATCTTTAGGAGTATAATGAGGAACTATATGGCAATAAATTGGAAAATCTAGATAAATTCCTAGACACACACAATGTAACAAGATTAAACCATGAACAGACCAACAACAAGTAATGAGATAGAAGAAGTAACAAAATGTCTCTCATGAAAGAAAAGCCCAGGACCTGATGGCCTTATTGCTAAATTCTACCAAACATTTAAATAAGAACTAATATCAGCACTATTTGACCTATTTCAAAAAGTCAAGGGGAAGGGGATACTTCCAAACTCATTTTGTAAAGCCAATATCACCCTGATACCAAAACTAGACAAAGACATACACACACACACACACACACACACACACAGACACACACCCCTACAGGCCAATATTCCTGATGAACATAGATGTAAAAATATTCAAAAATACTAGAACTGAATTCAACAATGTATTACAAAGATCATTTATCATGATCAAGTGGGATTTATCCCAGGGATGCAAGGATGGTTCAATATACACAAATCAATAAATGTGATACATCTTATTAACAGAATGAAGGACAAGAACTGTGTGATTTTTTCAAGAGAAGCCAAAAAAGTACACAATATAACATCCTTTCACAATAAAAATTATCAAAAAAACTGGATATAGAAGGAACATATCTCCATGTGATAAAAACCATACACAACAAATCTACAGCTAGTGTATCACTGAATGGGGTAAAAATGAAAGCCTTTTCTCTGATATGGAACAATACAAGCATGCCCTCTATTACCACTTTTATTCAATATAGTGCTAGAAGTCCTAACCAGAGCAATGAGACAAGAAAAAAAAAAATAATAAAGGGCATACAAAGTGGAAAGGAAGAAGTCAAATTAGTGCTGTTTGCAGATCATATGATCTTATATTTTAAAAACCCTAAAGACTTCACCAAAAAACTATTAGGCTGAAAAACAAATTAAGTAAAGTTGTAGGACACAAAATTAACATACAAAAATCAATAGCATTTCTATATACCAACAGCAGACAACTTGAAAAATAAATCAAGAAGGTAATCCTATTTACAATAGCTGCAAAGACTATAAAATACCTATAAATAAACTTAATCTAAGGAGTAAAATAGCTCTATGATGAAAACCATAAAACATTGCAATTGAAGGTTTTGGACCCTGAAATTTAACCTTGAAAGAAACTGAAGAGGACACAAAGATATGAAAAGATATTCCATGTTCATAGATTAGAAGAATCAACATTGTTAAAATGTCCATTCTACACAAAGCAATCTATAGATTATATAGATTCAATGCAATCCCTATCAAAATACCAATGACATTCTTCATGAAATAGGAAAAACAATCATAAAATTTATGTAGAACAAAAGACCCAGAGTAAACAAAGCAATTTGGAGCAAAAACACACAAACAAAAAACCCTAGAAGCATCACATTATAGTACCTGATTCAAATTGTACAACAAAGCTACAGTAACCCAAAGAGCATAGTACTGGCATAAAAAGCAGAGACACAGACCAATAGAACAGAATAGAGAATGCCAAATAAATTGTTTATATTTACAGTCAACTCATCTTTGACAAAGCTACCAAGAATATACATTGGTGAAAGGACACATTCTTCAATAAATGGTGCTGGAAAACTGTATATTCACATGCAAAAGAATGAAACTAGACCCTTATCACTCACCATATACAAAGAAAAAAATAAAAATGGGTTGAAGACTTAAATCTGACTTAAATATAAGATCTAAAACTGTAAAATTATTAATACTAGACAAAAACCTTGAAGGAACACTCCAGGACATTGGTCTGGGCAAACATTCCTTGACCAAGATCTCAAAAGCGTAGGTAACCAAAGCAAAAATAGACAAATAGGATCACATCAAGCTAAAAGCTTCTGCACAGCAAAGGAAGAAATCAATGAAGAGACAAACAATAGAATGGGAGAAAATATTTGCAAACTATGCACCTGACAAGGGATTAATAACCAGAGTATATAAGGTGCTCAAACAACTTAATAGAAAATAAACAAATAATCCAATTATTAAGTGGGCAAAAGATCTAAACAAACATTTCTCAAAAGAAGACATACAAATACCCAACAGGTATATTTTAAAATGCTTAACATTACTAAGCATCAGAGATATGCAAATTAAAATCATGAGATATTACCTCACCCCAGTTAAAATGGCTTTAATACAAAAGACAGGCAATCATGAATACTGGCAAGGATGTGGAGAAAGGGGACCTCTCATACTCTGTTGGTGGAAATGTAAATTAGTATAGAGACTATGAAGAAGAGTATGGAGGTGTCTCAAAAGAAACTTAAAATCAAACTACCATATGATCCTGCAATCCCACTGCTGGGCATATATCCAAAAGAAAGGAAATCAGTATATTAAAGTGACATCTGCTGTCCCATGTTTACTGAAGCAGTATTTACAATATCCGGCACAGGGGATCAACCTAAGTGTCTATTATCATATGAACGGATAAAGAAAATGAGGTGTATATACACAATAGAATAGTATCCAGCCACCAAAAAAGAATGAAATCCTGTGATTTGCAACAATATGGATGGAACTGAAGGACATCATGTCAAGTGAAACAAGCTAGGCAGAAAAAGATAAATGTCATATGTTCTCATTAATAAGTGGGAACTAAAAAAAAAGAAACTTGAACTCAGAGAGCAGAAGGAAGGTTACCAAATCTTGGAAGGGTAGTGGATAGGAGAAAAAGTGAAAATGATTAATGGGTACCAATATACCGTTAGACAGAAGGAACAAGATACAATGTTCAGTAGTACAACAGGGCAACTATAGTTAACTATAATTTATTGTACATTACAAAATAACTAGAAGAGTAGATGTGGAATGTTCCTAACAAAAGAAATGATAAATGCTTGAGGTGATGGATAGCCCAATTGCCCTGATTTGATCATTACACATTGCATGCCTATGTCAAAAGATCATATGTACCCCATAAATATGTAATACAACAATTATTATGTGTCCATAATAATTAAAAATATTTTAAATTTACTTATATAAGAGTAGAGATATATCTGTACTCATTTCCTGAACATTAACTCCTCCAAATAATTCATTTGACCAAATAATATACAATTGTAATAAAGAAAAAAATACATCTATCTAATTTTTAAAAGACAGAGATAAAAGAAACAGCTGCACCTGAAGAATTATAGTATACCACCCCAAAGGCTATCATCTCATTTTGAAATAAAATTATTTTTAACTCCTTGCCAGATAGTAATGTTTCATAGGAATAGAAATAAAATACTGAGAATTAGAAATAACTCAGCAGACTTTTAAGTAAAAATATGCTTTGAAGCTGCCTTAGAAATTACTATTGGACTATAACCTGTGAAGGGTGAGTTTGGGGAGGTGGACTTATTACCAATACTCCAGAATGAAACATATTTAGTCATTATTCTCTCATGCAAGCAAGGTCCTGATTCTAGGACAGATATGTGACCTGATTCAATCATTATTCAAAGAATAAGATGCTTTCAACTGCACTGGCAAAATGTTTTTCATCCTCCATTTAGCCTCAAAATAATACTTGACCAGTTGATCTTTTTTATTCTTCTAGTATAATATTTCTTATTTCTATAGGTCTCTTAAATAATCTTTTTCTGCCAGCTTGGATATTAATGATTGGTGTGAAGTTTCATAGTTATCCCAAACAATCAGGATAGCTGGCAATAACTTAAGAGTAATTTAGATGCTTTGAAATCTCTGACATATAAAAACATCAGTTCATCCAACTCTGACATCATTAAATAAGACTATTCTTTTTATCAGGGAAGTCATTTGGTTCACTCCAACCTCTGCCCTCCTAACTTCTGTGTAAAGTATTCTTTAAAATGTATAAATTATTACCAAGGCATATTATGAAAAAATAATTAGAAGAGTAACTAGCAGGCTCTTATGCTCTGCCATGCATGTGAACCTATCCATTATTGAATTAAGATATCTTTTTCATCTTCCTTGAATAGCTATAAATGAAGCTGCCTCTTCTTCAGAGAGCAAAATCCATTTTAGAGTCATGACATTTGCTGATCAATCTACGGGTCAAAAATAGAGAAGGAATCTAGGACTTAAAATATATAAAAACTAAATAAACTAAAACCTAAAGTGGAAATCATCTAAAAGTAGGAATACTAATGCTTATTAAATTCCACTAGGTTTAAAATGTGAGCTGAATCAGGTCCATTGTTGTAATTTCCTGAGCATTTGTCTTGAAAACTAATTAGAAAATCTAGAGATAGTATTTGGTATGCCTAACATGTCCTGGAAACCTTTGTGTTTGTTCTTTTGATTCCAACCTCCCATTTGGAAGCAGCCCAGAATCCAGCAATCAAACAAGTTTAACTAACCCAAGATTCACATTCTCAAAGCATATCACTCAGTGAGAATATGAGAACAGTAACTTGGCATACTGAGTTAGAGACAAAAAACTAAGAAAAGCTATTCTATTACAATGACACCAAAACAGCTCTCCATCAATAGTACATTCAGTCTTTATAAAACAAATGTGTTGTTTCTCTGCTTTTGTACACAGATATGTCTTTAAACATGCAAGAGAAACCACACAGAGTAACTGAAATCAATCATGTCAGCATTATGCTCTGCTTATTTCTAAACCCTAGGCTGGAATTCAGCTAACCTAAACTTTACTGAATGTTAATATAACAGCTGGCAACATGAATTTTTTAAGAAGGATTCCAAGAGTAATGAAAACGAAAATATAGCTCATGACATTGATCTAAATTTTGACAGACGTTTTTGGTCAATGTAACATATGAGCTCAGAAACGAAGTTCCAGCCATGTACCTTTCAGAAAAGACTTCCTCTATAAATAAAGTTGTTACAGAAAATGACTAGCAGCGTCATATCCTAAGCATCTTGGCCAATAATAAATTGAACATTAATGGAAACTGACTATTTCTTACATGTCCCCATGAACTAATAGACTAAACATTTAAGGCATCTGGAATTACTTGCTCTGCTATGAGCTGTCATATGGTTTATCATCCCAGGACTCATTTGCTGTGGACAATGCTGCTAAAAGCCCCAGTAATTCTACTGCTGAACTGAAATTCCATTTTGAGTATCAGCAGCATTTGTTGATCATCAGAACAGTTGGGAAGAGAAGGTGCATGAAGAGAACTACTTATCATGCTCTAATAATATTCACAGAGAAGAATGGGACCAATGCATTATTTTTAAATTGTGTCTGGCCAGCATGTCAGTATTGATTGAAGAATCCAGCAGCAGTGAAAAGGATCATGTCTGCATTCAGAGATGAAGAGGCAGTTATCCACCCTCTTTCTTATCAACTGGTTAGATCAGTCTCTCATTTTTAAGACAAATAATAATAAAAGTCGTGAGCATCTTGCAGGATCTCGAAAGAAAATGTTGCTTTCCCCTCCCAAAAAACTCCTAAAAAAAAAAAAAAAAAACCCTAATAGCCTTCCTACTCTTCATGTAGAAAGGCAATTTGATGCAAAAATGTTTTCTCCTAAGTGATGGAATGTACAGTCATGCACCAGCAACCCGGTGCTGAATATCAACTTGCCCATTCTGGATGAAATTGCTCTGGGGTTGGACAGAATACACTGTTAGAAAAGGAGGCACTTCAATACACGAGGAGAGGCTGTGCACTCTATTTCAGAAGATGGAGGTTTATCTTCCAGTGGAGGGCTTTGATGTTATTCATATGCTAACAATATCACCATTTCCTCACAGCACTCAATACACAGGGAATAAAAGACATCATTTGCTGACATGGGGCTCAACACTTTCTGTCCAGCATACTGATCAACAATCTGCATTCAGCTTCACAGCTAAGCCATCACATAACCTTTAAATTGTTCTTTTAACACTTTAAAATTCTGGTCAAAATAATCTACCATTTTATAGAATAAAATGATGAAACAAAGAACTCTAACTGTATTTTCCCTCTGCTCCTAAAATGTAGCTTCAGTGCCCTGGGGGCTCCTTTCATCTCATCTAAGTGCTGGCATATGATGTGATTGTTAACATAGCTGGCCACCAGATGAAGTGAATTATCTAAACTGCCAAGGTTCCCACTTTCTTTCCAATTTAAACATCAATTTAACACAGAAACTGAAGGGTATTATGAAAGCTTTAATATGAACCATTTCAGACACGAAAAAAAAAATACTGGAAGGTTTTTTCAAACAGCCAAACAAACATGCAATTTTTTGAAGCTGAAGATGAGTCAGGAAAATGAATGTACCACCAGAGAACACACAGTATGCACCTCAACCAACAGCAACAAAGAAGGGCCTCTTTGTCTTAAATAAACAGGCTTTTCTGAGCAGGGGAGGATTTCACTAAAGAAAATATCTCGTATGATCTTGTTAGGTCATTAACTAAATACAAATTATCATCAACCAAGAGAATACTTATCTTAAACATTTCAAAATGCATATCACTGATGTGGATGGTATGGAATTTTCTGACAGTCTTCCCTGGATTATTAGGGTTCTTTTCATTTTGTAACTTGCTTTTCTCATGGAAATGTTTTCTCCTCTTGGATCACTAACTGCTAACAGAATGTGCAAGCATATGTCCTGCATAGCTCTCTGAAAATGAGACCACTTCATAGCTAATTCATAACAATAACAAGTGATGCCTTCTTGCACAAAATAGAGCATTTCTTGCTATATGCCATTTCAATTAAAGTATACAAGTTTGAATCAAAACAAAGTGAATTATTAGCAGGCATAATCTTTACTCTTTTTAAGCCCTCACAATCTAAATGATATTAACACGTAAAATATATAAAGAACTATAGTAACAATTAGGTGTTCTTATGAAAATATGAGATTTAAAGATTTGAAATAAAATTTGAAGTTATATTTAACCAAGATTAAATAATATACAAGTTAAATATATATGATTTTGCTATCCAAAAGCATTCCTGAAAGTTAACAACCTGATTATAGATTTTCTTCTGGAAAATATCTTCCTTAGATTCAGTTAATAATTTATAGAAAGGGAAAAGAAAGAAAGAGAGGAAGGGAAGGAAAAAGGAAGGGAGGAAGGAAAAAGGAAAGAAGGAAGAAAGGGAGGGAGGAGGGAGGGGAAGCGAAGGGAGGGGAGGGAGAAGGGAAGGGAGGGAAAGAAAGGAAGGGAAGGAAGGAAGGAAAAACATTTTATTATGCACAGCTTCTCTAATCATTATTTTCTTCTTAAAGGTATATTTTGAGAACGTGTAAGACTATAAAATACATATGCATTAATTGTACAAATCATAAATGGCACTATATAAAGTAAAAGGGATATTACTATATAAGGACTGCATAGCTGTTCCCATATGGAATGCACAGGGAATATTATTGACAAATCCAGGATAGCCATATGTAATGCTCAATGGTACTTCCAAATATAAAATACAAATACAGTATGTTATACACTTACAGTATGTTGCACACCAAATGATCAAGCCATTTACCAAAGATTAGCATCTAAGAAAAAAATACTACTGCAAATAACATATGCACCTATTAATGATTTATTTTTTACATTGGTGGTATTCATCAGATTGATCTTATGTTAAAAAGAAGTTTTCAGAGAATTTTCTGGCCCAGATCTCCTTGTGGTAAACTAAAGGAAAATTATAGAACCATCTTGCCAAAATACACATTAGAGATCATCTAGTCTTATTTTTAAGTGGGAAAATTGAAGCCCAGAAATGTTAACTTGCTTGTTCAAGATTACAAAGCCAGTTAATGGCAGAGTTCCAGATCTCCTGGCTCTCGGACCAGACCCTAAATTAAAGCTATCTTAATTAGTTCCTTTTTACTCACGACAGATATATATTTTAAAATCTTCATTGTATCTTCTGTTGTCCAGCACAACAATCATCTGCAGAAACACCCAACTCTGGGTCTGACAGTGTAACAACACCATTCCATTCCCAGTGTGATTTCATTGACTCTGACTCACACTTCCCTGGGATTTGCTGGGGAACAGAAGGAGATGTTGACCTCAATAAAAAAAAAAACAGCCATGACTCCATGAAAGTCATAACAGAGCCTAAAACTGTTTAATCCTGAAACAGGCTCCACAGAGAACACCTTTGAAGAGGATGTTTTGTTCTTCCTCCAGAGTGCTTTAAGAAACACACTGAATGCGTGCCAAAGCCTCCTCTCCTCTACCACCAGCCAAAACTGGAAGGCAAAGGGAAAAGGCCTGAAAATTAAAGCAGAATATGTGGCTCTCAATTGTACACTTCAATATTTTGTACCTTTCCACCCCTCCTCCCACCATTTCAGAGAAGAGCCTCCTCTGATCCTGCCACCGTGGAAAACTGTTAAATCACCCAAGTGAACTTCCATATATAAACCTAGAAATAAAATAACAACTTTAAGAAAATCTGGCCAATCACTAAACATGTATTTTCCCTCAAAAAGAATCTTGGGAACTTTCTGAATATGTAAATGTTAAACATCTAGACAGGTTCTTAGTAAATTGAAACAGTACAATCACTGTTTCTCCCTGAATATCATATTTTTCATTTCAAGGCAGACACAGTTCTAGCCTAAAACATTTCCTCAAAACCAGGACTGTAATAGGAATTCAGTGTGTTTCAACTTGGAAAATCATGCCGGAAAAGCTCTAGTTTTCTTTGAAGGGGGGTTCAGGAAGGTATTTAATTTTTAAATTACCAAAACAAGAAATTTTTGTTAGTCACTGAAGTGCTTAGTCTTCTGTGGATTACTAAAATTGGGGATCCCTTATAAAATTAAGAGGATTTGTTAGTAAGTTTTAAAATCATTCCCTAACCATCAAATTTAATAATTCAATATTCAGCATTGTTCACAAGGTTCTGAGCACTGTAATTAACTAGACATAGTAAAGGACTCTGTTCCCAGATCAATCACTCTAATTCCTTCCCTGGCTCAGTAAATCCCCACTCTCCCATCTATCCAATTATAGTGAAAATTATCCTGTTATTTTAACTTTCAACACATTTCTAAATATATTAAATGTAGTACATAGAAGTATCTTTATAAACCAAGCTATTTGCTAGCCATGTTTTTAAATTATAGTTTCCTTAAAAAATCAATAAACCTAGATATGTTGAAATTATACAACTAAAATAGGTACCCAACTTATCACTAATACAATGCAATAGCTACACAAACCAAATTTAATACTGAGACACTGGTCAGTTCACATAACGGGAGCAAAGCATAAAGGCACTGCAATCTAGGCCCAGACTAGTGTTTGGGCCTATAATACATTTACATTATAAATATAAGGTGATTTATGAGTACATTTAATGCTGAGAAGTACTGATGTAATTATCTTTAAGATGTTAAAACTAAAGAGAAGAATCATAGCCAATACAGTATCTGATCTTCTTTCCTGTAGCCTCTAGAAAATGTCAACTTGCATTTGATATATATTTTATAAAGTCTTGTGGCTAAAGAAGTAAAGGCCAATAGATTTTCTTAATACCACTTGAGAAATCTGCTTTCTCAAATCCCCAAATTATCAAATATTTTTTTACAGAAAATATAAGACTAAGAGCCCAGACATTTAAACACTAGCTCCAAACACCAGCCAGTATTTGCGTGTCTTTGGGTAAATCAGTCTACCTTTCTATGTCCACTGTGTTTGGGTTCTTGGGATTCAATAGGGACAAAAGAGATATGGTCTCTTTTCTTCAGTTTCCCATCTATAAATGAAAGAGCATTTTAGACAACAAAAAGTAAGTATATATAAACTGTCATGGTAATTTTAAAGAACAATGAGTAAGTAGACAGAGAAGAGCTGTCCACTTTGTTTAGAAGTCTAGTCTTAGGCTTAAGGAAGCTACTTCAAGTGTTTGAGGATGGGAGACATGAGAACTGAATTTTAGAACTATTTATCTGGGATTGGATAGATTTAACAAAAGACAGACTGAACACAGGACATCCAGTTAGGATGCTGAAGTTGTCCAGTGAAGAGATAATAAAAATCTGAAGCAGTAGAGTGGCACCAATAGAGCTGGTAGGACTAAAACTCATGGAAGTGTGCATGTGTGTGTGTATGCATGTGTATGTATGAATGTGCATGCACATGTGCTGGGTGATAAGGGGAAGAAAAGGAGTTGTGAATAACTCCTAAGTTTTTGTAGGGCAATTGAAGGAAACGGTGAGGCTACTGAGAGAGAAAACATAGTGGAAGGAAGTAGATTTGGAACAAGGAAAGGAAAGAGATAATGAGGTTAACCTTGAGCACTCTGGGTTTGAGAAGCCTGAGGACATTTAAGTGGTGACACCAATAGGAAGAAATGAAGAACTGTTCCTCAAACAAGATGACACATAAAGGACAAACTAGTAAACCTGTAGTATCAAAATGGAAAGTGCTGACATTTTGAAGGGCATATATATAGAAGGAAAGGCTTCTGATGATAGTGTATTATGTACAGCCACTTTAGAAAGAACATTCAGAAGTGCAATTAGCCTGAATTATTTTAACTCTAAGAAAAATATGAAACTTTAAGACTGTGGAGACAAAATCAGAAGTATAGAGGGCCAGCAGCAGCAGCTAATAGCTACTCAACAACTGCAAAAGAATACAAATATGTTTCACAGATGTGAAGAGGAACTTATAAAAAGATTTTCTTATATCTAGATTCTGTTCAACAATGACCTGTGTTTTTATTATTTCTAGACTTAAGGGATATATAATCACAATATGTCTTACCTGTACAAGAGATAGTCTGTGATCCCTTGGTGTGAAGTCACAAGATATTAGATGTTTTGCCCTTTATAAGTAATGAAACACTTTCAGAATGCCCAATACACCCATTTGCCAGTAAAGTACCCTGTCCATTAGCTCTCACTATGTTGATCAATACACATCTCTATGAATACTAAACACACACAAACTGCACTAAATATCAATAACTAGTGGAAAAATGGAAGAGAGCACTGCAAAGTGAGGTAAGAAGCTGTTCCAATCTCTAGCCCAGAAGAGGGTTCTCCCTCATGTGCAGCTGAGACAGGAGGGTAGAATATTAGAATCCTTATCCTATGTGATTAAGGGATTCAAAAGTAAACCCAGGTTAGATAATCTAACATTCTTTCAGCTTCTAACTGCTTTGCAATCACAATCTTACGGTGAGTATTTAAAAGAAATGCGGAAAATTTGAACTAATAAAGCATTAAATGTAAAATCTTATTTAAAATGAGCACTATCATAAGGAATCAAGATTGTGTGTTCGCTTTTGCAAATCCACTCCATATATATATATATATATATATGCTTGCCTTGGCAAGCATTGGAGCAGTGGGACTGCCCTGTCCCTCGGAGAATGTAAGGGACTCTCCCTGGGATATCAGCTTCTGACTTAAAAGAGTTGGTAGAAACAAGTGGCTTAAGCGGACTCACAGAGAAATATGCCTTGGCTTTATCTCTTGCTTACCAGCATTCAGGGCCATCTTGAACTCTCAGGTAAGAAATGGATGTTTTGGCACCTACCACAAGCCCCATCAGAAGTACTGAGGATACCATTTCTGGTGCATACTTTCTCTTTCTCTCTCGCTCTCTCTCTCTCTCTCTCTCTCACACACACACACATACACACACACACACGGTAAAGAGGAATTAGAACCATGGGGGGAATTTCTGTGGGCACAGTGTGAGCTTGCTTCTTTTGCCTTTTCTTCCTGGGAAGGAACAGAGACAGGATGTAGTGGAGAAGAAATGCAGGTTGAAAAGCTAACAGTACAGTTAAGGCAACTGGAAAAAAAAGAAGAAGAATGCAACAGTACCGGCAAACTGAACCAGTAATTAATTCAGAAGCAAGAGGTCATTATGGATCAGTGTGGAAGAAGAAAGCAGCTTGAACTCATTTGGATAAACACTGTCTAAATGTGAAACAAAGTGCCAAAGTCAGCAATGAAACTGGCAGAAATCAATTCAACAGAGAATATTTTTCAGAGTCTGACATCAAGCTAGGCAGAGGCATCAAAAGAGTCTCCCTCCTGCTTTTCTGCCATTGTCTTCCAGCAATCCTTGAAGACTAGTCTGTTTCCAACAGTGCCCTGGAGAGAGGGGATGGGGCAATGGTTGATGTTGGTGCATACCTAGCTGAACTGGAATTCTTGTTCAGATCCTAATTCTTAGTAATTAACTTAGCACTTGGCCTAATCTTCCTTGCTTGTAAAATAGAGACAATTATAGTATGTTCATAGTCAGTTTGTTGTGATATTTTTCACAAGAGATAAATAATATTTAGCCCATTTGTGGTGATAACATTAACTACTCCATAACTAATAAATATTATTAAAACCATGGAAGTCAGAATTGAAATCATAATAGCTTACTTCCAGAATTCACCTGGGTAAGTGCTTTATACATATCGACTCATCTAATCCTTATAACAATTCTGTCACAGATGATGACCCTGAGGCACAGAGGGTAAGTAATTTACTAAGAGTTTGAACCTCAAGCAGTTCAGCTCCAGACTCTTTCCTTTAAAAACTATGCTACTTTACCAGAAGCATCCTTGGAATAAATCTGTACACGTTTTGCATTTTACAGATGAGAAAACTGAGGCTTACAATGGTGATGTTATTCATCCTGCATCACATAGTCAGCCAGGACCATTGGTAGAGGGATTTAAGAGCCTGTTTCCATTGGAAACACTTCCCAAACCCAAATGAATAATCTCGGGCCTGCCACTAAAGGTTAAAGTGATAGTCACATTATACTCAGCCACTTTCCTCTACGAAAAATGCAATGAAACCTGTATTTATTTGTATCAGACTCACAGTGGAAAAGGCCTATTTATAACAAAACACGATAAATCTACAACTTGTAGTATTTGTTTTTATGATAAATTATAAGGAATAGAGAGGACGGGAACCAACCTTTATTAAGTAACAGCTATGCTTTGTACTTCATGTGCTATGAAAACAGACAGCCAACATCTGATCCACACAGATACTGGATAGGTTCTGTGGCCAAGAGAGTCTAATTAGAGTTAGTAAGAATAAGATTCTCATTCTGAAGATTATAAATAAAACATAAGCAGTTGCATTATTTGGTAACATTTAATTGGCTGGGAGGAGGTAAACTATGTATTTATACTGAAGTAGAAATCTGATTATCACAGCCTTTGGAATTCGTTCAAAATTTCTGAGTAGTCATTAATTTGGTAGGTGATGAGTAGCAAGCTTTCCTGGTACAGCTTGAGCACCCCTAACTGGAAAATCTAAAATCTGAAATGCATCAAACTCTGAAACTTTCTGAGTACCAACATGATACCACGAGTAGAGAATTCTACAACTGAGCAGAAGTGACAGGTTGCAGCCAAATGTGGTCAAAACTTTGAATTTTGTTTATGAACAAAATTATTTAAAAGATTATATAAAATTACCTTTAAACTATGTGTATAAGGTATATATGAAACATAAATAAATTTCATGTTTAGACTTGGGCCCATCCTCAAGATATCTCATTATGTATATGTAAATATTCTTAACTCAGGAAAAATCTGAAATCCAAAATACTCTGGCCTCAAGCATTTTGGCTAAGAGATGTTCAACCAGTATATTGGCAACTTTCCTTAGACTAAGGATGCTACCTCAAGCTATAGGAAATTCACCTCAAAACTGGCATCCAATGAAATTCTCAGCTTCAGTACCAGAATCTGCCTCGAGTCACAGTGTAGGTACAGGAGCAGAAGGAGGTAACAGCTCCATTTAAAGAGTTGTTTGTCCTAAAACTACCTTTGGACGAACAAATGCAAATAAAGAATTGCTCTCTTCTTCACACTTTTTCTTCTCCTACCTCAATATGAATCAAGGCTATCATAATGGTGGTATTGAATTCTTTAAAATGAAAATAGTGATTCCCTAAGACAGAGACACCAAAATTCAACATTAGAACCTCAAATGATTCTTCCTAAAATAAAGACTCCATCCTCCACAAACCAAATCTTGCATGGGTCTTCACACTAATAACATCCTTACCATTCATTTAGGTCTTAAAAGTCCTACAACTGTACAGTCCTTTTTACTAGTGTTGTTCAGTCTTTTCCACCTCAAGTGGACACTTTCTCTGCACTGAGCCATCCACTAGAACTTGTGGACTCCAACTTATGTGAAACAGCAAGGGTGTGGTAGAATCAAGACTATTGGAATATGAGCCATCATTACCCTAGGCCCCCACTAATACAGAGGCAACAAGTATGTGTCTTGGCAAAGAAATCCTTCTTTCGTGATAAGAACAGGATGATGGCCTGCTCTTTCTGCACTCTTGCACCTGTGTATTCTGCCCAAGACTGCTTGTAGTGATTCCAAGTGCTGACTCTGCTGAAGCTGAAGATCACAGTGGGGCAAGTGTTATGGAGAGTGATTGATTGAAATTCAGGGCACTTCGCAGAATGATTTGTTTGACATTCCCAGTAGGAAACTCTTGTTTGTTGAACTTATTATTCATTCATGTATTCATGAAAAAAATACAATAAATGCATAATCTCTGCATAGTGCCTCAATGATCACATTGAAATGAACCCAGAGCTTTCCAGTGCTAAGCAATGTCTTTAGTTTGCAACAAAACAGTTTTATATTGCAATATCATTAACTGTGTCTAGAGTTTACATTATGTTTATAAATCAGCAAGGGAAATTTAACCTGCGTTGTAATTTAAGGTTATACAGAGAATCAGACATTAAAAATGCATATGCATAATAATAACTCCTTGTGTGACTTTTTTTTTTTAGATTTTCCTCCTACTGAGTGATTTAACAATTACTATGTTGAGATGTAACTGAGTCTGTTCAGCTAGTGCCTGTGTTTTGACTTTTTGACAATTAGAATGTAAGCCAGGGGAAATGCAGAAATTATTTCCAACATCCATGGGTAACTTGGGAAAATGGTTCTTTATAAAAGCTATTAGAATAGGGGAAAACATGCTACATTAGTTGGAAAACAACTGCTGTTAAATGCTGTTTTTTTACAATAACAGCTATTACTAGGCCTGGAACAGGAAAGTCAAAGTGTTATAATGGCCTATTCTCGGTCTGGACCTTAAATGTTTACATGTACAGCTGCTATAGTGATAGTTTCTGGCCTTCCTAGAAAGAGCCATTTCAGGAAATACAAGAAAGGACCATCAGAGCATGGTGACCTCTTTTCAAAATTGAGTACTTCTGCCAAGCATCAGACGGCATAAAGGAATTTCAGAACCATATTGCACATTCTCTTGCTTCTGAGTTTTGCCTGTAATAATCTCTGATTCTTAAGTGACCCCGGCGAAGGGTTCTATTATCTCCCAGTATATTCAAAAAGAATAATAATAATAATGAATTTACCTGATCTTTATCCTGCTCAAATGGCTAGACTAAATGAAAACACCAGATTTAACACTCATTTCAGGATTGAAAAAAAGCCAAGAAGAGAAATCTATCCACCTGAAAAGGCTTTTTGAAGCCTGGAGAAGCCAGATCCCTGAAATCCTTGTTGACTCTGATCATGGTTTTACATTTTATTCATGTGTCTAGAACATCTGTAGAACATCTATTTAATATCTCATATCTACTATGCATCCTAAGTAAATACCAGCTTGCCCTTCCACCCTCTGTTAGGCAGCTCAACCCAACTTCTTCGCCAACATTAATTATACCACCATTTGTCAGTTCTCAAATCTTACTTCTTTGCAACATTATCCTTTTAAAAATTTTCCTTCCCATACCTTTTCCCACCACTAAAAACACACATGTATTTCCAGAGTCAGTTTATACCATATGCTCTTTGATGATATATTTTGGGTTCACACTTTGTTTTTTCATTTTCAAAACACTTATCTAAATCATCCTTGTGTTCTCTTACGCCTTTCTAAGGCAGCATCCCAAGAATAGCTCCTGACTTCAAAATCCGAACATGTCAACATACCAAAGCTGCTGAAATAATTTTCTTCCAAGTCTATTTCAACGATATGTCTCTGAAGCTTATGAACATGGCATCATTTCTCATCATCAGCTGTTTCAACTCAAAAATTCTTTGCCTAGCCCTTAGGATATTCCTCAAGACCCTTCACCCCCAACCCCTCTTCCATCTCATCATCTCACACACCTTTCCACAAACATTCTGTGTCTTTATGTGTGTTGTTTTTATTCTTGTGTAATATAATGTTGTCCTCTCTTCAGCCCTCTCATTTCCTAAACCTCACTAAAAATCCTAAAAATACTCACACTCTTTAAAAATGTCAAAATGTATCATTTGAAAAGACAAAATAGTTAAAAGTTTGGTGAATGCAACAAAGAAAAAAGATTAAACAAATTTTAAAACATTAGGAGTGAGAAAGTATCATATATAGGAAAAGGATAAAGATTTTCTGAATCATGAGGGAATTATAGGTTTAAATACACACAATTAAATTTGAAAAGATAGGTGAAATGATTAGGAAAATAAAAAGTCAAAAAAGAAGAGGTAGAAGGCCAGGCAATGGGGCTCACATCCGTAATCCCAGCACTTTGGGAGGCTGAGGTGGGAGGATTACTTGAGCCCAGGAGTTCAAGACCAGCCTGAGAAAGGTGGCAAGACCCCACCTCTATTTAAAAAAAAAAATAGATAAAAAACACAAATATATGAATAATTATAAAAGAAATTTAAATTTCTTTTTAAGGAAGGAATTTCAGAAATGAAATTATTCCCTCTACCTCCTACAAAAAGATCTAATGCAGATATTTTCATGAGAAATATAAGACAAAAAGTATAAATTCTGTTTTTAGTACTGTTCCAGGGCATGTAATAAGTTTAGCAGCTTTCTAAATAAATTTATAAATTATCATAACTCTGATACTAAAGTCAGAGAAAAAGAGGATTAAAAAATACTCCCAATCATCCTCACTGACAAATCCAAATACAAATATCCTAATTAAAATATCAGTGAAATTACCTAAAAATGTATAAATGAGCAACATATTATAAAAAGCAGTGTTCCAAATATTTATGTAATTATTAGCAATAAAATTCAGTACATCAATATAATTGAAAGCTAGAAAAGGGACTTCCACTTCTTCAATGAAGAAGTAAGTGGCCCCAGATCTGTTCCTGCCACCCCATAAATAAAAATAAAACTAGACAAATATAAGAAGCAATATTTTCAGACATTAGATAACAGGCCTCATATGACTGCAATCTTGAAGAGAGGGAAATGATTAAGGTAAACCTCATGGTTGCTCTATCTTTTTGACTGAAGGCACTTTTTGGATCATGGTTAAGGAAAGTTCCAAACAAATTGCACTTAATAAGTAATGTGAACCCCTACAAAGGCAAGCAACAAAGCACAATAGGAAAGCTAATCTGAACAATTTCCAGGTTCACAAAGAGCTGAGAGATGTTCAAGTTCTAATACATCATCGTGAAAAGACCTTATTAAAAGCCCAACATATTGAGGAAAGATACCAAAAGGGTTATATTAAATTATTTAAGGGTTATGCTTAGATAAGCAAACCAGATATTCAATAAAACATATAATATCTAATAAAAAATTATTATACATGTGAAGAAGCAGAAAAATGTGACTAATAAATAGGATAAAAGTCATTCAATAAAAATAAAACCAAAAGTGGCAGGCATAATAGAATTCTCATACAAGGATTTAAGAACAGGTAATATAAATATGTTCAAGAATTTAAAGAAATACAAGAATAATGGAAACTATAAAATAAAATTACAAAATGGAGCTATACGGGTGGAAAACAGGTTATCTGAAAAAAACAAAAAAAACTCAGTGACTAGGATTAGCAGCAGTTTAGATATTCTAAAAGAAAAGATCAGGGTCAGGCGTGGTGGCTCACGCCTGTAATCCCAACACTTTGGGAGGCTGGCAGGCAGATCAGGAGGTCAAGAGATGGAGACCATCCTGGCCAACATGATGAAACCCCCATCTCTACTAAGAATACACAAATTGACCAAGCATGGTGGCATGTGCCTGTAATCCCAGCTACTCGGGAGTCTGAGGAAGGAGAATTGCTTGAACCTGGGAGATGGAGGTTGCAGTGAACCAAAAAAAAAAAAAAGAGAGAGAGAGATCAGTAAACTTGAAAGTATGTGCTAATCATCCAAACTGAGGCACACAAAAAAGTCAGAGCCAATTATATACTGTCTACAATAAATGACATTAAATAAAATTATAGATAGGTTGAAAATGAAAGAATGAAAACAAATATCCTAAATCAATAGAACGAAAAAACAGCTGGTGTAGCTTTATTAATATTAGACAAAAATTTCAAAGCAAAGAATATTACCAGAGATAAATAAGATCATTTTAAAATGGCAAAGGAGACAAAAAATAAAAAGGACATAACAATTCTAAATTTTCATGTCCCTGATAATGGATATTAAAAATATATGAAACAAAATATGTAGGACTAAAAAGGAAGGTAGAAAAATTCACAACTATTTTCAGGGACTTCAACATATTTATCTCAATAATGATAGAATAAGTAGGCAGAAAATAGTATGTATACATGACATTTAAACACTATCATAAACAAACTTAAACTAATAGATACTTAAGTAGCATTACATCCAATAACAGCAGAATACACATTATTTTCAAGTGCATACAGAATACTTACTAAGATAGGCCATATTCTGGGCCACAGAAGAAGTACCAATAAATTTTAAAGGATTCAAGTCATGCAAAGTAAGTTTTCTGGTAACAGGGAATTGTACTAGAAATTGATAAGAGAAAATACAGAAATATTTGGAAATCTAATGACACATGACTAAATAACCTATTGATTAAAGAAGTTATTACATAGGAAACAAGAAAGTCTGTATCAGAATGAAAGTTAAAACATAGCATATCAAAATTTGTATGCTGCAGTGCTTAAAAAGAAATTTATAACTGAAATGTCTTTATTAGAAGAGAAGAAAGGGAGCTAGGCATTCACCTTAAGAACATAAAAAAAGAGAAAAATCTGCAGTTAGCTATGATCATACCACTACACTCCAGCCTGGACAACAGACTCCATCTCTTAAAAAAAAAAGTCAAACACAAAGTAAGCAAGTGAAAATAAACTGCAAAACTGAGATAAAAGCAAAAATCAATAAAATTGAAAACAGAAAACACTACAAAAAAATCAATGAAACAAAAAGCTGCTTCTATGAGAAGTTTAATACATCTCATAAGTCTTTAGAAAGACTGATCAGAAAAAATAATAGATAGAAAGTAAGAATTGCCAATAATGGGAAGAGAAAGGAGACATAACTACAGATCTTACAGATATTACAAAGATAAAGGAATATTACAAAGAACTTTATGCTAGTAAATTTTATAGTAGTCTAGATAAAATGGATAATTTTATTAAAACAAAGAATGCATGAGAGCTCACTTAGAAAGAATACATAACTCAAATAGCCTTTTATCTATTTTTTAAATATGATTTTGTTGTTAACAACCTCTCACAAAGGAAACCCCAGGCCTAGGTGGCTTTGTTGATACATTTTATGAAACTTTTAAAGAAGAAATAATATCAAATTTTTGCAAATTCTTTTAGAAAACATAAAAGAAGGTAATACTTTCCAACTTCTTCCATGAGTCCAAAAATACTCTATTACCAAAGCCAGTAATCAAGCATTAAAAAGAAAAGGCAACTACAGAGCAATACCCTTCATGAACAGGGAAACAAACATGCTTAATAAAAAATTACTAAATGGAATCCAACATTATGTAAAAAGAATAAAAAATCATAATCAAGTGGGGTTTATCACATAAATTCAGGGTTGGCTTAACAAAATACAATCAACCAGTGTAACTTACCATATAAACAGATTACAACAAAAAAATTATGTGATCATCTTAATAAATGCATTAGAAGCATTTGACAAAATCCAAAATATCAAGTCATATTAAAAACTCACAAGAAACTACAAGTAAAAGAAACTTTTTAAACTTGATAACATCTATTGAAAACCCAAAGGTGACATCACTTGTAATGATAAAACAATGAACTCTCCTTCTAAAAGGAAAGGTATCTATATTTTAGCGGCAGTCCCAGCAAGAGCAATACAACAAGAGAAAGAAATAATATGTAGAGGTAGAAAAGGAAAAAAAGTAAAAACATTCTTTGTGAATAAGATTATTCTCTATGTAGAAAATCATAAGTAGTCTACAAATAATTGCATGCATCAGAAACACATTAATTATGTTGCTTGAGATTTTCTCAAGAAGGGCCTGAGAGATGTTCTAGATATTGGGAAAGGCAGGGCAAGATCCTTAAGCAATAGAAAAAACAAGTGACATAAACAGAATAAATATGTGAATGGGATATTTTAAATTGTCATGATAAGCTGATTATACAATTTCTACCTAGTAATTCAAACAACTTTAAAAAGGGTCAGAAGTAATAAAAGGATTTTAAAAGGTGACCAGGTGCACAATCATCAGACACATCAAAATAGTGGTTCAAAAGCAGACTGTGGAGAAAGCCTATGTCTTGTTTCACTCTGGTCCCACTTTTTCCCAGATACATTATAGCTGTGTAGTCCAGTTACTTAACTTCTCTATGTCTCAGTATCTTCTTCTATAAAATCAGGTTAATAATGGCACCATCCTCACTGAATTGGTTTGAGAATTAAATGTTTTTATACATGTAAAGCACTATACCTGACATACAGTAAAGCACATTTAAGTGTTAGCTATTTTTTCTTATGCCAGAGCAATAAATAATTCCAAGATGTTATGAACAAAGGTACTTTTACAATACCTGCAAATATTGTAATTCTCATGATTTAATCCTAAATGCTAGAAGTATGTGAGGAAAGTCATAACATACATAAAGAAAACTATATTTTATGGAAGGACATAAAGTAAAAACTGAACTAACTGGTAATTACATTTTAGATTTCAAGTCTTAACTTTATGAAGGTGCTTTATAAGCATTTAAGTCATATAAAGTCATCTACAAATTAATCTACAATTCAGTGCAATCCCAATCAAAATCCCAATGGAATATTTTATAGGACTTAATACATTGATCCTAAAATTCATCAAGAAGAGCAAAGAAAGAAGACTTAGCCTATCAGATATAGTAATTATGATAATACTGAAGTAATTAAAACAGTATGACATTGGTTCAGGAATGGAAAAATAAAATAATAAAACTAGATAGAGTCTACAAGTAGAAATAGTATCAATAAGAATTAGTATATAATAAAAGTAGCATTTAAAATCATTCAGGAAAACTCAATAGAATTTTAGTTATCCACTTGAAAAAGAATTAAGTTATACATTTATCTCACATCATTTACAAAAATAAATTCTACATGGATTGTTACACAATGAATTTTATGTCTGTACATTAAAATATAAAACATTTTTAAATATTTTTGAGATGCAAAAAGCTTTTCCATGCAAGACATAAAATCTAGAATGCTTAAAGATTGAAAACTTTGACTACTTAATTTTTCAAAACAAACTATGTAATGAGAGTTGGATAAATACATTTAAAAGACAAGAAAGAGATTGTGAAAAATATTTGCAACATATAGGCAAAGAACTACTAATTATTGAAAATAACACAATATACAGAAAAATCATAAGCAAGTAATTCACAAGATTAAGTCCTCAAATTGCCAATAAGTATGAAAAAAAGATTCAACTTCATGTCCTTTAGAAAAGCCAAATTAAAATAACAGTTACATTAAATTTTCACTTATCATTTTTAACAGTAATTAAAATCATTGTTAACCGCAGTTGACAAGGCTGTGGGCAAATATGCATTTTCATAGACCCAGACTAAAGGTATAAATCAGTACTGTTTGAAGATCAATCTGGTAGTATCTACTAACATTTAAAAATGCATATGCATTTGACACAACAACTGTACTTCTAGGGATCTATTCTACAGAATAGTTTACCATGCACACAATAATAGGGCAATATTAAACTGATATCAAGGACACTCAAAGACATTGTAGTATAAAAACTTTAGGTTCAAATGCTGCTTATGACTCATTAGCTGTGGGGTTCTGGTCAAGCTGCAAAATCTCTGAACCTCAGTATTTTTACCTATAAAATGGAAGTAATTATGGGACCCAGTTTATAAATTCTTTGGAAAGGAAGAATTAAATAATTCTTGGGAAGGGCTTAACACAGGGCACGGCAGCTTGCAAGCCTTTAGTAAAAAACTTAAGCTTCTGTAATACTTATTAGAACTTGAAATCATACCTGTCATATAATAGAAGCTTCATAAATACTTGCTGAATGAATTACATATTACTGTTTCTCCTGAAAGCTCATTTCTCCTGCAATATGGTTTCTGTGGTGGATGCTATCATCTCTCAGATGTGCGCCTGAGGCCTTCCTTCAAGATGCTACGGGTGCTGTCAGAAGCCAGCACTCCATTGCAGATCTCTTCAGGAATTATCTTAACTGAATAAAGCCACCTGGTTCAAGAATACAACTCCTTCCCAAGGTGGTCCATATTTCCGTAATTTATTGATGTGAGGACTTAGCCCATCCCTCTTGTCCTAACTTAGTAGAGTTTTGAGAAGTCATTCTATCTCCGGAACTCCCCACAAGGTCAACTGAGGTTCCTGCTAAGAAAGCATTGCAGCTCACCCTCTTCCTCTCCCAAATCCTGCTTTCTTTTCCCTCCCAGGTACTGGTCTTAAGAACACACCCTAAAAAAACACCTTAACTGCTAATCTCTTTTGATTGGCTTCTAGAGGAAACCCAACCTGTGGCAGTTTCTAACACCTGAATCTAACGTAGCACAGGATCATTAGATTCAGGTGAAATAGCCTATTGTTTTCCCTCATCACGATTTGTGAATAATAGTAAGAATAATAATAATTTTATATTTATTTAATGTCTCCTTAACTAGACTATGAGCTAGCTACAGACTGTTTTTATTTAAAATTCCCATTTTTTTTATCATAGAACTTTTAATTTTGACTTTTTAAAAATATTGCATAAAAATATTTATCATGATTACTACGCTTTTTTGTGCCTCCTTAAATTTTGTGCCCAAGGTAAGTTACTCATTCACTTTATCCTGGTCCCAACTCTAGCAGTAACCACATATTTTTGTTATAGTGGGTTTATTGGTTGTTTGGTTGTGTGTGAATTTTTTTGTTGTTGTTCATTTTTACCACAACTAAGGCAATGCCTGACAGGCTGTAGTTACTCAATAAACATCTATCAAGTGAATAAATAAATGAATTAACTGCAAGAATTTTCATTGCAGTGCTGTTTGTGATAGGTGAAATGTAATAATCAAAAAATGAAAGTTTAAATTATGATACATGCATGCCACATAAAATTTTTCAAAAAAACATATACATAATATATATATGCATGCTAACATGAGAAAATTTGTAATACATAGTTACAAGTTAAAGAGAAAATTGCAGAATAATGTATATAGTTTGATCTTCATGGACAGATACATAGAAAAATAATAGATAAATGATAGAGATAATCTGAACATAGTATATTATATAGCAAATGCCAACAGAAGTTGCCTTGCATAAGTGAATAGAATTATAAGTTTGAGAAAGGACATAAAAGAAAACTTATATCCAGTACTATATGTACTTCTGAATTGTTTGAATGTCCAAAGAACCTACATGCATATATCAGTTTTATAAGGCTTTTAAATAAAATTTTTCAGAAAGATTTACTAACTCCAGGAAGTCTTCTGTATTGGAATACTGCTGAGTACCACTTTATCATGAGCCTTCTTAGCACAGGGCACTGGGCCTCTACTTGTTTGCATGATGTACCATAAGGTCCAAGTAATTCACATCTATGTGTACACTGTCTCACCTACCGGATGGAAAAACTCCTTTAAGGCTGAGACTGATAACCCTATTTCTTATGGCTTTCCAATAATATAGTTCAATAGTACTTGACTGTTGTATCTAAGGTTGTATCTGACTACCTTATAAATATGAGGCAATGTTGGTCTCTTTTTTTGGAGACGGAGTCTCACTCTGTCACCCAGGGTGGAGTGCAATGGTGCGATCTCAGCTCACCGCAACCTCTGCCTCCCGGATTCAAGTAATTCTCATGCCTCAGCCTCTTGAGTAGCTGGGACTACAGGTGCCCACCACCACACTCAGATAATTTTTGTATTTTTAGTAGAGATGGGATTTCACCATGTTGGCCAGGATGGTCTTGATACCCTGACCTCATGATCCACTTGCCCTGCCCTCCCAAAGTGCTGGGATTATAGGAGTGAGCCACTGGCCCAGCCAGTTCTTTCTTATAATATTTGTATATTGCATACAAATCTGTTATTGTGAGATTTCTTTTATATGTCTGTCTCTTTATATACGTGCTAGAAATTATAGTAAGCACTAGGCTCAATCAAAGTTATAAAAAACAATTATAGGCCTGTTATAGTTAGGATGTCTCTAAAGGGACAGAACTAATAGGATATATGTATATATGAAAGGGAGATTAGGGAGAATTGGCTCACATAATCACAAGGCAAAGTCACATGACAGGCCATCTGCAAGCTGAAGAAGAAGGAACAAAAGTTGCAAAAGCAGGGAAGCCAACAGTGTAGCTTCAGTCTGCGGCCAAAGGCCTGAGGGCCCCCGGCAAACCACTGGTGAAAATCCAAGAGTCCCAAGGCTGAAGAACCTGGAGTCTGACCTCCAGGGGCAGAGAGGAATGGAAGGGATCACCCAGGATAGCAGAAAGATGAAAGCCAGAAGAGTCAGTGAACCAGCTTATCCCACCTTCTACAACCTGCTTTGTTCTAGTGGTGCTGGCAGCCCATTAGATGGTGCCCACCCACATTGAGGGTGGGTCTTTCTCTTCCAGTCCACCAAGTCAAATGTCAGTCTCCTCTGGCAACACCCTCACAGACACACCGAGAAACAATACTTTACCAGCTATCTAGGCATCCTTCAATCAAGTTGACACTAACATTAACCATCACAAGGCCATACTTAGCAGGTTTCTTTCCCATAGGAGTTTTCATGCACCAGTTTTACTTATGGTAAAACTAAAACAGTATCATAGGATAACAACTTAATGCCAAGCTTTAAGAGAAATGACTATACAACAACAGCCAATCGAGTATGTCATTAATCTCTATTATCTGTAAAACTTTTCAGAAAGTATCGAATAGGACAAAAAGGCAACAATAACCAATGACAGGTTTTTAGTAAATTTTCTTATACTGCATTAGTCCATTTTGACACTCCTGACAAAGATATACCCAAGACTGGGAAGAAAAAGAGGTTTAATTGGACTTACAGTTTGACATGGCTGGGGAGGCCTCAGAATCATGGAGGGAGGTGAAAGGCACTTCTTACATGGCAGGGACAAGACAAAATGAGGAATAAGGAAGGAAAAGTGGAAACCCCTGATAAACCTCTCAGATCTCAAAAGATCCATTCATTATCACAAGAACAGCATGGGAAAGACCAGCCCCCATGATTCAATTACCTCACCCTGGATCCCTCCCAAGTTGAGATTTGGATGGGGACACAACCAAACCATATAATTCTGTCCCCTGGCCCCTCTAAATTTCATGTCCTCACAATTCAAAACCAATCATGCCTTCCCAACAGTTCCTCAAAGTCTTAACTCATTTCAGCATTAACCCAAAAGTGCATAGACCAAATTCTCATCTGAGACAAGGCAAGTCCCTTCTGCCTGTAAAACCAAAAGCAAGCTAGTTACTTCCTAGATACAATGGGGGTACAGGTACTGGGTCAATACAGTCAGCCAAATGGGAGAAATTGCTGAAAACAAACAGCGTCCATGCGAGTCCAAAATCTCATGGGGAGGTCAAATTTTAAAGCTCCAAAATGATCTCTTTTGACTGCAGGTCTCACATCCAGGTCACACTGATGCAAGAGGTGGCTTCTCGTGGTCTTGGGCAGCTCTGCCCCTGTGGCTTTGCCAGGTACAGCCTCCCTCCAAGCTGCTTTCACTGGTGTAGAGTATCTCCAGCTTTCCCAGGCACATGATAAAACTGTCAGTGGATCCCATTCTGGGTTCTGAAGGAGGGTGGCCCTCTTCTCACAGCTCCGCTAGGCAGTGCCCCAGTAAGGACTCCATGAGGGGACTCTGACTCCACATTTCCCTTCCACACTACCCTAGCAGAGGTTCTCCATGAGGGCCCTGCCCCTGCAGCAAACTTTTGCCTGGGCATCCAGGCATTTACATGTAATCTTCTGAAATCTAGGTGGAGGTTCCCAAACCTCAATTCTTGACTTCTATGCACCTATAGGCTCAACACCACATGGAAGCTACCAAGGGTCAGGGCTTCCACTCTGAAGCCACAGACTGAGCTCTACATTGGCCCCTTTCATCCATGGCTGGAGTAGCCAGGACACAGGGCACTAAGTCCCTAGGCTGCACACAGCATGGGGCCTATGGACTCAGCCCACAGAACACTTTTTCCTCCTGGACCTCCAGGCCTATAACGGGAGGGGCTGCCATGAAGCTCTCTGACGTGGCCTGGAGACATTTTCCCCATGGTCTTGGGGATTAACATTAGGCCCCTTGCTACTTATGCAAATTTCTGCAGCCAGCTTGAATTTCTCCTCAAAAAAAAATGGGTTTTTCTTTTCTACTGCATCATCAGGCTACAAATTTTCTGAACTTATGCTCTGTTTCCCTTTTGAAACAGAATGCTTTTAATAGCACCCAAGTCACCTTTTGAATGCTTTGCTGCTTAGAAATGTCTTCCACCAGATACCCTAAATCATCTCTCTCAAATTCAGAGTTCCACAAATCTTTAGGGCAGGGGCAAAATGCTGCCAGTCTCTTTTCTAAAACATAACAAGAGTCACCCTTGCTCCAGTTCTTCTTCTTCATCAGACTACTTCACCCTGGATCTTATTGTTCATATTGCTATAGTTTCTAACTTTCCCACATTTTCCTGTCTTCTTCTGAGCTCTACAAACTGTTCTGACCTCCACTTTTTACCCAATTCCAAAGTTCCTTCCACATTTTGGGGTATCTTTTCAGCAACACCCCACTCTACTGGTACCAATTTACTGTATTAGTCTGTTTTCATGCTGCTGACAAAGACATACCTGAGACTAGGAAGAAAGAGAGGTTTAACTGGACTTATAGTTCCACATGGCTGGGGAGGCCTCAGAATCACGGCAGGAGGCAAAAGGCACTTCTTACATGGTGGCAGCAAGAGAAAATGAGGAAGAAGCAAAAGTGGAAATCCCTGATAAACCCATCAGATCTCATGAGACCCATTCACTATCACGAGAACAGCAAAGAAAAGACCAGCCCCGTGATACAATTACCTCCCCCTGGGTCCCTCCCACAACACATGGGAATTCTGGGAGAAACAATTCAAGTTGAGATCTGGGTGGGGACACAGACAAACCATATCATATAGAAGAATTTTTAAAATTTTTTTTACTTTTAATTTTTGTGTGTATATAGTACATGTATATATTTATGAGGTACATAAAATATTTTGATACAGGCATGCAATGTGTAATAATTACATCATGGAAAAGGGAGTATCTATCCCTTCAAGCATTTATCTTTTGTATTACAATCATTACAATTATTCTCTTTTAGTTTTTTAGAAAATTACAATTAAATTATTTTGGCTATAGTCACCCTGTTGTGTTATCAAATATTAATTTATATTCATTCTTTCTATTTATATTAAATTTGGGGGATACATAGTAGGTGTATATATTTATGGGGTACATGAGGTATTTTGATACAGGCATGCAATGTGAAAAAAACCACATCATGGAAAATGGGGTATCCATCCCCTCAAGCATTTATCCTTTGTGTTACAAACAATCTAATTACATTCTTTTAGTTATTTTAAAATGTACAATTAAATTATTTTGATTATAGTCATGCTGTTGTGCTATCAAATAGTAGATCTTAATCATTTATTCTTTTTATTCTTTTTTACCCATTAGCAATCCCATCTCCTCTCTAACTCTGCACTACTCTTCTCAGCTTCTAGTAACAATTCTTCTACTCTCTGTGTCCATGAGTTCAATTGTTTTAATTTTTAGATCCCACAAATAAGTGAGAACATGTGATATTTGTTTTTCTGTGCCTGGTCTATTTTACCTAATATAATGACCTGTAGTTCAATTCATGTTATTGCAAATGACAGAATCTCATTCTTTTTATGGCTGAGTAGTATTCCATCATATGTAAGTACTACATTTTCTTTATCCAGTCATCTGCTGATAGACACTTAGGTTACTTCCGTATCTTGGCTATCATAAACAGTACTACTGCAAACATGGGAGTGCCGATAGCTCTTCAATATATTGATTTCCCTTCTTTTGAGTACATGCCCAGCAGTCAGATTACTGGATTACATGGTAGCTCTATTTTTAGTTTTTTGAGAAACTTCCAAATTGTTCTCTATAGTGGTTATAGTAATTAAATTGCCACCAGCAGTGTATAAGATTGCCCTTTTCTCCACATCTTCACCAGCATTTGTTACTTCCTTCCTTTTGGATAAAAGCCATTTTAACTGGGCTTTTATCATCTCTGGGGTGGGATGATATCTCATTGCAGTTTTGATTTGCATTTCTATAATGATCAATGATATTGAGCACCTTTTTACATGCCTGTTTTTCATTTGTATGTCTTCTTTTGAGACATGTCTATTCACATCTTTTGCTCATTTTTAATTGAATTATTATACTTATTCCTATAGAGTTGTTTGAGCTCTTTATATATTCTGATTGTTAGTCCCTTGTCATATGGGTTATTTGTAAATATTTTCTCCCAGTCTCTGGGATGTCTCTTCATTTTGTTGTTTCCTCTGCTGTGCAGAAGATTTTTAATCTGATGTGATCCAATTTGTACATTTTTGCTTTGGTTGCTTGTGTTTGTGAGATAATATTCAAGAAATTTTGCCCAGACAAACGTTCTGGAGAGTTTTTCCAAAGTTTTATTATAGTTGCTTCACAGTTTGAGGTCTTAGAATTAAGTCTTTAATTCATTTTGATTTGATTTTTTTATTCGGTAAAAGATAGGGGTCAAGTTTCACTCTTCTGCATATGGATATCCAATTTTCCTAGCCCAATTTATTGAAGAGGGTGTCCTTTCTCCAGTGGAGGTTCTTGGCAACTTTGTTGAAAGTAAGTTCACTGTGGGTGTATGGATTTGTTTCTGGGTTCTGCATTCTGTTTCATCAGTCTGTGTCTGATTTTTATGCCACTACCATGCTGTTTTGGTTAATACAGTTCTATATAGTACAATTTGAAGTCAGGAAATGTGATTCTTCAGTTTTGTTCTTTTTGCTCAGGATAGCTTTGCTTATTCTGGGTCTTTTGTGGTTCCATATAAATTTCAGGATTATTTTTTTCCATTTTGTGAAGAATGTCATTGGGTAGTATGAAGATTTTAACAATATTGATTCTTCCTCTTCATGAACATGAAATATCTTTCCCTTTATTTGTATTCTCTTCAGTTTCTTTCATCAGTGTTTTTATAGTTTTCATTGTAGAGATCTTTCACTTCTTAGGTTAATTTCTAGGTTTTTAATTTTATGTGTGGCTATTGTAAATGAAATTACATTTTTAATTACATTTTCAGATTGTTCACTGATGGCATATAGAAATGCTACTGATTTTTGTGTGCTGATCTTCTACCCTGCAATGTATTAGTTTTACTGAACGTATTCCTTCTAGTAGTTATTTGGTGGAGTCTTTAGGTTTTTCCAAAGATCACATCAACTATAAAAAAGGATAATTTGACTTCTTCCTTTTCAATTTGGATGTCTTTTTTGTTTTGTTTTGTTTTGTTTTGTTTTGTTTTGTTTTGTTTTGTTTTGTTTGATTGCTAGGACTACCAGTACTATGTTGAATAATAGCGGTGAAAGTGGGCATCCTTGTCATGTTCCAGATTATAAAGCAATTGCTTTCACTTTTTCCCTGTATAATATTAGCTGTAAGTCTGTCATATACGGATTTATTATGCTGAGGTATGTTCCTTCCATACCTAATTTTTGAGAGTTTTTACCATGAAATGATGTTGAATTTTATCAAATTTTTTTTAGCATCAATTGAAATGATTATCTGGTTTTTGTCCTTTATTCTGTAGATATAATATAGCACATTGGTTCATCTTCATGTGTTAAACCATTCTTACAAGCCTGGAATAAATCCTACTTGGTCATGATGAATGATCTTTTTAATGTACTGTAGAATTCGGTTTGCAAGTATTTCATTGAGGACTTTTGCATCAATTTTCATCAGAGATATTGGCCTGTGGTTTTCTTTTCCTGATATGTTTTGGGTTTTGTTATCAGCATAATATTGGCCTTGTAGAATGAGTTTGAAAATATTCCCTTCTCCTCGATTTTAAGTTTGACTAGGATTGGTGTTAGTTCTTTAAATGTTTGGTAGAATTCAGCAGTGCTCTCATTACTTTTCTGTACTGGGAAAATTTTTATTGCAGCTTTAATCTCATTACTTGATACTGGCCTGTTAAGTTTTTTCATTTCTTCATGGTTTAATCTTGGTAGCTTGTATGTGTCTAAGAATTTATCCATTTCCTCCAGATTTTCCAAATTATTGGCATATCATTGCTCACAGTAGCCATTAATGATTATTTAAATTTCTGTGGTATCAGTTGTAATCTATCCTTTTTTTTATTTCTGATTTTATTTATTTGGGTCTATTCCCTGTTTTATCTTCATAGTCTGGATAAAGGTTTGTCAATTTTATCTTTTCAAAAAAACAAAAATTTTTTGATCTTTTATATTGCTTTTTCAATTCAAATGTATTTATTTCTGTTCTGATATTTATTATTTATTCTACTAATTTTGGATTCAGTTTGCTGTTGCTTTTCTAGTTCTTTAAGATGCATCACTGGGTTATTTAAAGTTTTTCTTCTTTTTTGATATAGATATTTATAGCTATAAATTTCCCTCTTAGTACTGCTTTTGCTGTGTCTCATGTTGTTTCCATTATCATTTGTTTCAAAAAAAAAAACTTTTTATTTCCTGGTTAATTTCTTCATCGACTCACTGGTCATTCAGGAACATTTTTGTTTAATTTCTATGTTTGTATAGTTTCCAAAATCCCTCTTGTTGTTGATTTCTAGTTTTATTCCATTGTAATCAGAGAAGATGCTTGATGTTATTTCAATTATTTGAAGGGTTTAAGACTTGTTCTGTGACCTAACATATGCTCTATCCTTTAGAGCGAGCCATGTGCTAAAGAGAAGAATGTGTTTTGCAGGCTTTAGATAAAATGTAATGTATGTAACTATTAGGTCCATTTGTTCCATAGCAAAGATTAAATTCGATGTTTCTTGGTTGAGTTTCTGTCTGGGAGGTTGCTCCTATGCTGAAAGTGGGGTGTTGAATGCTCCAGCTATTATTGTCTTGAGGTCTATCTCTCTCTTTAGCTCTAGTAATGTTAGCACTTCCTTTAAATATCTGTGTGCTACAGTGTTGGGTGCATATATATTTACAATCATTATAACTTGTTGTTGGATTGACCCCTTTATCATTATATAATGACCTTCTTTATCTCTTCTTACAGTTTTTCTCTGAAATCTATTATGTCTAATATAAATATAGTTACTCCTGCTCCTTTTGGGTTTCTGTTGGCATGGAATATCTTTTCTATTCTTTTACTTTCAGTGTATTTTTATCTTGATAGGTGAATTGTGTTTCTTTCAGGCAACAGATTATTGGGACTTATTTTTAAATCCATTCAGCCACTCTATATATTTTGATTAGTCCATTCACATTCAATATTATTATTGGTAAGTAGGGATTTATTTCTGTCATTTTGTTGTTTTCTGGTTGTTTTATGACCTTCTCTTCCTTCCTTCTTTCCTCTTTTCCTGTCTTCCTTTTAGTGAAGGTGATTTTTTCATTTGATATGATTTAGTTTCTTGCTTGTTGAATTTTTGTGTATCTATGTTGTTCAATTTGAGGTTACCATGAGGCTTGCTTATATTATTTTATTTTAAATGGATGACAACTTAACACTGATTACATAAACAATAAAAAATGTACACTTTAACTTTGTCCACTTGCTTTTTAACTTTTTGCTTTTTTCATTTTATGTCTTATCATACTATGTCTTGAAAGTTTTAGTTATTATTTTTTATTGGTTCATCATTTAGTCTTTTTACTTAAGAGTACCTTACACACCACAATTATAATGCTACAATATTCTCTATTTTTCTATGTGTTTATTATTACCAGTGAGTTTTGTTCCTTTGGATTCTTCCTGTTCATTAACATCCTTTTCTTTCAGATTGAAGAGCTCTCTTCAGCATTTCTCATAGGACAAGTCTGGTGTTGATGAACTCCCTCAGCTTTTGCTTGACTTGAAAGATCATTATTTCTGCTTCATGCTTAAAGGATATTTTCACCAGGTATACTATTCTAGGGTAAAAGTTTTTTTTCCTTCAGCACTTTAAATATGTCATGCCACTATCTCCTGGCCTGTAAGGTTTCCACTGAAAAGTCTGCTTCCAGATGTACTGGAGCTCTATTTTATGTTATTTGTTTATTTTCTCTTTCTGCTTTTAGGATCCTCTCTTTATCCTTGACCATTGGGAGTTTGATTACTACATGACTTGAGGTGGTCTTCTTTGGGTTAAACCTGCTTGGTGTTCGATAACCTTCTTGTACGCGACTGTTTATATTTGTCTTTATGTTTGGAGAGTTCTCTGATATTATCCCTTGGAATAAAGTTTCTACCCCTATCTCTTGCTCTACCTCCTATTTAGTGCCAAACACTCTTAGGATTGCCCTTTGGAGGTTATTTTCTAGATCCTGTAGATATGCTTCATTCTCTGATTCTTTTTCTTTTGTCTTTTCTGACTGTATATTTTCAAATGGTGTGTTTTCAATCTCACTAATTCTTTCTTCTGCTTGATCAATTCTGCTATTGAGTGACTATTGCATTCTTCAGTATTTCAACTACATTTTTCAATTCTAGAATTTCTGCTTGATTCATTTCAATTATTCGAATCTCTCTGTTACACTTATCTGAGAGAATTCTGAATTCCTTCACTTTGTTATCTGTTTCCTCAAAATAGCTATTTTGAATTATCTGCCTAAAAAGGCACATATCTGTATTTCTTCAGAATTTAGTCCTGGTGCCTTATTTAGTTCATTTGGTGAGATCATGTTTTTCTGGATGATCTTTGTTTGTAGATGTTCATCAGTGTCTGGGCATTGAAGAGTTAGGTATTTATTGTAGTCTTCATAGTCTAGGCTGTTTGTGGCTGGTTTTTTTGAAGGCTTTCTAGATATTCAAAATAATTGCACCTCAAGCCCAGTATCACTGCGAGTTTTGCAGACTTATAGAGGAGGTACCACCTTGGTGGTCTTGGATGAGATCTAGAAGAATTCTCTAGCTTACCAGGCAGAAACTCTTGCTCTTTTCCCTTACTTTCTCCCAAACAAATGGAGTTCTTCTCTCTGTGTGAGCTGAGCCACCCAGAACTTGAGGTATGGTAATGCAAACACCCGTGTGGCCACTGCTGGGTCAGATCTGAAGTCAGCATAACACTAGATCTTGCCCAAGGCCCAGTGTAACAACTACCTAGCTACCATCTATGTTCACTCAAGGTCTTAGAGCTCTATAATAGCAGGTCATGAAGCCAACTATGTTTGTATCCTTTCCTTCAGGGTGGTGTGTTCCAGACCCCAAGCAGGTCCAGAGATGCTGTCTGGGAGCCAGGGATTGGAATAAAAAACCTGAGAAATTTGCCTGATGTTCTATTCTTCCGTGGCTATACTAGCACTCAAATCACAATATGAAGTCTTTCCGACACTTCATTCCCTATTCCACAATCACCCCCATCCCCTGGTAGGGGAGTTCTTGTAGGCCATATCAACATTCACTTAAAGCCCAGGGCTCTTCAGTCAGTTTGTGGTGAATGCTACCAGGCCTAGGACTCATGTTTCAGGGCAGTAGGGTCCTCTCTGGCCCAGAGCAGGCATCCAGAATACTGTTCAAGAGTCTCGGCCTGGACTCAGGGCCCTGAAGAGCCTGCTTGTTGCTCTATCCTTCTGTAGCCAAACTGGTATCTAAGGTGCAATAAATTTTCCTTTACTTCTCCCTCTGCTTTTCTCTAACAGGAGTCTTTCACTCTCAGCACAGCTGAGAATGTGCTGGGTTACTGCAGTCAGTACATCTCAGAACTGAGTCTATCACATACTACCTGGGCATTGCTGTTGGTTATTTATGGCCCAAGGGCCCTTTATTCAGTAGGTGATAAATTCTGCTAGGATGGGGCCCTTCCCTTCAAGGCAACAGGCTCCCTTTTGGCTCGGGGTGTATCTAGAAATGTCATCCAGGAGCGAGGGCCTGGAATGGGAACCCTACAACTCTGCCCAGTGACCTATCCTATTGTGAACAAGATGCAAGACAAAGTCCTCTTTACTCTTTGCTCCCCTCTTGTTAAGCAGAAAGAAAAAGATACTTTTGTTCCTGTGAGTTGCGCTGCCTAGAGTTGTGGGAAGGAAGGTACAAGCTCTCCTTTAGCTGCCCAACTGGTGTCTACCTAAGTCACATGCAACTCTAGTCCTCTTGCCCAGCTCAGCACTAACAATTGTCTAGGAATTGCAGTCCTTGTGTCCTAGACTGCTTTTCAAGATTATCTAGGACCCCAGAGCACTTTGGGTTGCAATGGCAGGGCTTGCCAAGAAACTCAGGTTTCAACTGCTGGGATGAGCAATTCCTTTCTGGCTAGGTCAGGTCCAAATGCTCCCTTCATGCACAGACACTGGCTGAGCCCTGCACATCTTTAATCTCCTCTATGACGGAGCAGCAATGAATTCAATGTAAAGTTCCCTGGTTGCTGCACTCTCCCTCCCATAAATCACAGACCCTCCATGCTGCATGGCCATTGCTGGGGGTTAGGGAAGGGATGATGTTGGCAATATGAGACTGTCTCTTCTCTCTCTCACCCTCCTCAATGCCTCTTTCCATGACATGAAGTTAAAAGAGGGAACTGTGATTGTTCACCTGATGTTTGGTTCTTGAGACAGTGCTTTTATGTGTTAGACAGTTGTTAAAATTTGATGTTCCTGCCGAGAGCATGAACAGCGTACATTCCTATTCCACCATCTTATTCCCTCCTCCTTATACAGTGGTTTTATCTTTCTTCTTCTAACTCCTAACTCTGGAGATGGTTCAACATGTTCTTCCAGGTCCTGGAATTCCCAGGAAAGTGGATGGCTAAATGCTGTTGGGCATGGCTGTGAAGACTTGGAGAAGACAAAATTACCAAATTATTTCCCTAGAACCAAGTTCATTGAGGTTTACCTTTATGCTTCTCTTTGTAAATGACCTGCAGTTTCTACCTGTCTTGGATTACATTACAACATAGTTCTTAAAAGTTGACTTATGTTTGTGTACAGCCTAAAGTGAATAGAGTAAATCTTAACATAAGTTTAAATCTCTGAATGCAGATATACTTGATACAATTCAGTTTTATTATTATATTTCCTGTTGACAACACATTAAATTTGGAGATCAGTTGCACTTAAAATTTCATTGTTCCCATGTTTGCATTCAGATTTAGAATCTAACATTCTTATCTGCAAGCTGAAAAACTATTTAGATTCTAAACTTTCTACTGGAGGATGGTGAAGGAGAGTATATTTTAAAAAGTTAATGGGGAGATTTTTTTGAAACTGGCATCTGAAAGTTATAAATTTTAAAACCTCATTTTAACTTCCATTTAAAACTAATTATCTTTATTTAATGCTCTAATTAAAAATGAATGCGATGCAACTGCAAATATGTTAAGATTAGCACAGACACCTAGAAGGAAAAAATAGTCATAATTCTCTGGTTTGTGTTGAAGTAAACATGCTTCAAATTCTTTTTTCTTTTAAATAAAGTCACTCAATGTTTACCATTTATTTGTTATCCATCAACCCTTATTATTTCTCAACCAAAATTTTCTTGTGCATTTTACTACTTTCTTGCACATCAATGATAGTGCAGATGATAAATTAACACAATCATAAAAGCATAAGGACAAATGATATCAGCTAACATGGCATTGAATAGCCAAGGCCCAATTTTACTTGGAACTCTTAAAATCAATGTCAGCTCAGAGAAATGCTGATTTATTTTCATAAGGGTCAGTGCATAATCAGACTGGAAAGACAGAAGAGTTACACCAGGAATAAGTGCCAGATTTAGTTCACACTGTTGGAAGCCACACTTTTATCCTCAAAACAATGCTTGAAAAGATCATGCTTTGGATAAATTCTGTCTTATAGGAGAATATTCACTTGTCTTAATCCTCGTTTAGGATTGAGAGTTGTTTTAAATTTTTTTTTCTTTTCCCTAGAAAATGCAAAATAACAACTGAGATATTGAAATCTCCACCAACTGGGAAAATAATAAGTTCAACAAATAAATTTATAAATAATATAGCCCAGAAAATATCCCTAAAAATTTCTTCCTCCTCCTTCCTTACAGCTGCTTAACTTAAATGCTGAGGAGTACGGAGCTCCTTCTTTCATTTCACCAAAAACTAATTGTAAATGCAAAATAAAGTGCTTCTTCAATTGCAACTCTACCTCTCCATTATCAGGATTGGCTCTGACAACATGGTATGAGAATGAGTGAGGGCTTTGGCATCAGAAGAGCATCAGGGTTTTGCTTTTTCTCTTCCCATTCTTCAGCCAATTATTTACCTTTTTGGAACCTCATTCCATCATCTATAAAATGGTCAAATGAATTGTCTACACAATAATGCACATAACACATAATGGCACATAAGGTTGTTCAGAGGCGGCTACTTTTTCCTGTTGTTTTCCTTTTGTATGACTGTATCTTTTCACAGCATGGCCTGTTTTCTTTGTAGCAAGGGTACTAGCAGTGTCTGTCATGCTGGGAATATCTTGCAAATATTCAGCAGCATCCCGGATTACTAAAGACATGAATTAGGACTCTGAATTACCAAAGAGATGAACAAAATTATTCACTTAGTGATGACTCAAGTCCTTGAGAGTGAATTCACATTTACCTGTTCTAACTAAATATCTCACTGGGTAAATTGTTGGCAGATGTTGAAAGAAAATAAATTGCTATTAAACAAATATGATTTTGATCAAATGAGGTAAGCCTCCGTGATTTTTACTTAATGTTTTATGCAGAAAGAGACATATCCATCACATCAGTGAATTTGTGCTAGGTTTCTTAATGTTCTATTTCAGGTATTTTTTTTCAAGTGTTCCGTTTTTATGAAATCCTGATTTAGGCTTGCTGCTTAGAGTAAAATATCAAAATGACATTTTTTTAAATATTGAAACTCTCCATCCATTGGGAATATAATAAATACCACCAATAAATTCATAAATAATACAACCTATGAAACATTTCTATAAATTTCTTCCTCTCCCCATTCCCACTGAACTGGCAACTTACTTCCATGAGGCATTTGAAAGAATGACCAGAGTATTAAAAGTGAAAGTATAGCAAGGTAAGCAAAAAGGAGACAATGGATTCCTCTGGGAAAAAATAGCTGTCAGCACTTATCAAAATATGTATTCCCATGAGCACACAGAAAAACAAACCTCTACAGCATTCTTGACTTCATAAATACTGAAAGGGAAGAGAGTGTGTGTTAACCACTCACATCCCCTCATTAAAAGCAGTTTGGCATATGAAAGATAAGCTATTGCCAAAGTAGCAAAAAAGACGTTTTCAGGCCCTACACCCACAGTCTATCTGACACAAGGGGCCACAGCATGACACTAAAAAATGGTGTGCTTCCTGCCTAGGAAATGATACAGATGGCCGTACCTGACTGAGTGCAATAGTAGTGTAATGGCAGGCTCTGAAGGCTGTTTATTTGGTAATTGTTTGGGAATAGGTCTCTATACTAGCTACATAATTTCTCACAGGGCTGCTATATCATTTGAGGGCTTCAAGTTCTATTCACCTGGAAAATGTAATCTACAATGAAGAAAAAAAAATGTACAACAGCATGACCATGATGTCTCTACAAGGCGAAAATGCCTGCAGTAAAGCACGACATGCTGATTTAAGTGCTGCTGTCAACATTTGCTTCCTGTAGGCTCCAAGGACCAATACACTCTTCCAGGGAAGAAAATTTGGGTCTTATAGACAGACAAAGCTCCGAGAACTGATTATTCAGTCAAGTCCCTAGGAACTCTTAACACGTTTCATATTTATCAATTTGAAAGAATGTACTACTTATCTAGAAACCTTTCTCCCAGAAATATAATCCATCAACAAAAATATCACATCAGCAAAAAAAGGGAGAATTAAATGTCTCCCTATTTACTGTACCTTTTGAGTGTCCTGCACATTGATGTATGTCTAATATCTAGCTGCCTATCTAAAAAAAAATCATTCTCGGTGGTACCATTCTCACCCATCACAGTGAATGACTCAGTAAAATGTTGCTGAGTAGGGATCTCAAAAGCTACCAGTTCCGATAGCCAGCATCACAAGAAGGTTCATCCCTGGGAAGTTTATATTTAGAGAATTGATTTAAGATAAATGCACTAAGAGAGACAGACTAACAAATTCAAATTGTTTAGATGGATCTTAGCTCTAGTGACAAGTTCTGATGTATTAATACATTTTCGATTTTCATCATGCCATTTGATATCATCACTTGGAACTTAACATTTATTTTAATGTTATAAATTGTGCTGACATTTTTAGCCAGTGACTCAGACCAGACTACTAGGAGCCTTAAATAAATTGTCACTCTTTAGAACTGACATTTATGCCTACTCTACCAATTTCTATAAATATTCAAACTGTTGAATCAGAAACAAAAATGAAAAACCACCTGTACAAATTAAAATGAAAGGAAGCTGATTAATCATAGACTGCTACTGTGGGTCACACAAAAGTTGATGTGGCCCAACCTGAAAGATTCAGGAGACTAAAGCAAGTTTCCTGAATTGTGTCTGCTCTCTTTTGGCCTCAGGCACTGACCTAGGCCCATGGATAGAAAGGTGAATAATACCAAATCCTTACTCTCAATGACCTCTCAGTTTATTAACAGAGAAAAGATAAAACACAAACCTTTACTTTACAAAATTCATAATAAGAATATTTAAGGGGGTCATCTGAGGAGTTAAAGAAGGGAGGAGGGAAACCTGACTCTCCCTCCAGAGGATACTGGAGGGATACGAAGAGTTAATCAAGTCTCAAGTACAGAGGAGCTCACACTTCATCATGGCATATGATAAGGGAAGGTTCCTGCCTCAGAAGATTGCTGAGGGGGATCAAATGACGTCATTTGCTGCAATGAGTGTGGCAAATTACTCACTGTTGACTTTAAATCTGTGAACATTATGTGTATCATAATGACATTGCCTTGGAAAACGATAGGAGCCCAGAGCTCTTCATGCCCAGTCCATCCTCTTTCCACTGGGTGGCCCCTCTAACAGGTATATCAGTGCCTGCAGTGGCAACTTGGCCTGCACAGCAAGGTGCCTCCTTTTATGCCACAATGTACATGAAGTGATGTATATCCATCCGTACCTGGAGGAAATATACCATTTAAACTAGCATGCTGTTAAGATTCCGCTCTAGCTCCTCATAAGATGCTGATTTCTCAGGCATCATGGCAGTGATCTCATTGGGTGGAAATGTTTGATTAAAGCAAGACTTTCCTACTGGAGTATTTTTGCTTAAAGCATTTATGCCAAAACTTTCTTTATGGGTTCTCCTCAATGAACTGCATTGTATGAACCCACCCCTGCTTTTTTTTCTCCCTATGATTTTATACCACTCAAAGAAGCCCTTAGCAAGTTCTAAGTAATGGAGTGTAAACTCAAAAACCCTTCAATTTTAGAAGTGAATGAAGTCTTAGAGGACAGTGTTTATAGACAATTTCATATAGAATTGTGACTGCTGCCATGCAGCATACTCCTCACCCTACAGTCCCCTCCCCATCTGCCAATCACCTCCTTTCAAGACAACCTCTGTAACTATATTCCACAAAAATAGCAGGTGGAGGTAAAAGTCACTTAACATGTTCAACCAATGGTATTTCATCCCTATTTTCTCCCTTTCAGAACTGGACATTACCACATAATATTTGTTTTTAATAAATATTGCAATGCAGCAGTTCCCAGCCTTTTTGGCACCAGAGACCGATTTCATGGAAGACATTTTTTCCCCACAGACAGGGGAAGGAGGAGGATTGTTTCAGTATGGAATTTTTCCATCTCAAAACAACAGACATTAGATTCTCATAAGGAGCATGCAACCTAGATCCCCACATGCACAGTTCACAATAGGGTTTGCACTGCTTTGAGAATCTAACGCTGCTGCTGATCTGATAGGAGGCAGAGCCCAGGCGGTGAGGCTTTCGTCATCCACCACTCACCTCGTGCTATGCTGCTCAGTTCCTAACAGGCTGCAGACTGGTAGCAGTCTGTGGCCTGGGGGTTGGGAACCCTCAATGAAATGGATTTTGTGATTATCTATTACCTGAAACAATTTTTCCTTTTTGCTAGAACAGATGGATTCATGTGGCTATTGTTGTTATATGAGACATTCTAAGGTATCTATGACCTTTCAGAGGCAGGGGCTGTCTCTTAGAAGAAAGAGAGAATAACACTGAACACAGTGAACATGTCTTGATTAAAGTCCCTTTGTTTAGAAATCATGCTTGCTTATGTTCTGGTGTACACCAGAAACATCATTCACATTTTCATTAATTCACCAATAAATTTAAATAACTACTATGTACCAGGCACTGTCCTAGATGCTTGGCATACGTGAGTGAGTAAAATAGACATGACTCCTTTCATCATAGATCTTACATTCTAGCAAAATCATACTGGGTTTAGGACAGAGTAACATTACAGACAGAGAAAATGGTGAACCAGTCAACAATTAGTGTTAGCTGTTCATCCATTTGGAATACAATGAAAGTAGATTCTTACTGCACACTAGACACAAAAATCGATAACCAGTAGACATCTTCATAATAAAATTAAAAAAAAATCTCTAAGAACTTAATGCAGGAATTTTTTAAACAGGACACAAACCAAAATCCATATTGTTATATTTGACTATATAATAGTTAATAGCTTCTGCAAACAATAATCAAACCACAGATTGGGAGAAGGCACACAGCCAGGAAAGAATTTGTATTCAGGAAGCATAATGTATTCCCAGAAACGAATGGGAAACAAAGAAAAAAGGATCAATTCCTTAAATGGGCAAACAATATGAGAATTCATAGAAGAGAAAATCTGGATAGTAGATAAACTTATAAAAACATGTTCAGCTCCCAAATTTATAAAGAAAGTGCAAATTAAGACAGTAATGAGACACAATTTTACACCCATTAAATTTGCAAATACCTTAAAGTCAGACAATACCAAGTGTTAATGAATATATGGAGTAATAGGACTTCTCATATACCACCTGGGAGAGAGAAGATTGGTACGGATATCTTATAGAGCGATTAGGTTATATCTAGTAAACTTAAAGATGTTGAACCTGCACTCTATTCCTCTGGAGAAACTTGCATGCATACACAAGAAGACCTGCATAAAAATGCTCCTTGCAGCACTATGCAAGAGCAAAAAATGGGAAACAAATTAAATGTTTATTAACAAGGGACTAGATATATCACAGAATATTCAACAATGGAAAACTCTGGCTGTTAAAATGAATAAATTGGGGTCACATTAATATGGAAAGTCCTCAGAAACATAATGTTGTAGGAAAAATATGAGTTGTAGAAAGACACATACAGTACATTGACAGTTTCAAAATCTGCAAAAATACACCAATTAGGGAGTATAGATTTATACCAAAAGTACTTTTAAAAACCATTAAAATAAAAGGCATCAAATTCAAATCCATGATAGTGGTTATTTCTGTATGGGGGACAAGGGAAGAGGGCTGGGGAGGAATATTCAACTGTCAAAAGACAAAATTACAACAAATTTAGTTTAAGGATGTAATTGGCTTTTATTTGCAATTCTAGAATTGAGCAACGCTCTATCTATAAAACAGAATGAATGCTCCAGTAAGCCAAGCAGAGATCGACTTTATAGGTAGAAAAAGGGTTGAAATAAGCAGAATCAAGGAACAAAAAGCAGATTGGTTGTTTCGAAGTTATTTTCCTAACAGGGTTAAAACAGGGCACTTTCTTATTATGCTGACTCAGGTTGAATGGAATCTCCAGCTGTCTGGCCTGTTTCAAAGTTCAGTTTGATTATGTGGCACAAAGCATAAGTGACTCCACTATGTTTTGGCATAGACTGCTGGGGTCTAGTACAGAAGGCTAGTCCAAAACAATAGGATCTCATCAACTTTATTTAACACAGCAATCCTAAACTTTTACTGTAATGGTTTGAGGGTTTTTAAAATATCTGAAGTGAATATGGTAAAATGTTAACATTTAATAGATCTGATTGGTAGATATGTAGATCCCCACAATGTTGGCCTCTATAGTTTCCCACAAATGTAAAATGTTTATAACAACATTATTGATATTTAAATAGAGAAAAAATGAAATACAATAAGATTAAATGAAATTTGTTTCTTTGTACCTGAAATAAGACTAATAGAATTTGAGAACATGGGCTTATATTACCTATTCTGAAGAAAGTAATCATAAAAATCAGGCCATTTTCTTCCTATTTTCCACTTGTTCCTGCTCCCAGTGCCAGAGTACACCGTTCACTGGCTGTCCCTATAGTTGGTGGCAGCTGGCTGCTGCCTGTGTGCAAATCTCCTTTGCCATTGACCCCACCAGCCACTGCCCACAGACTGTTTGAAGCTGTGGAGAATCTATTTTCAGGAAGGGGTGGGAGGAACAGGAAATCGTCCTCTAATACTTGGCCTTGCAATCTATAGGGAAGAAACTGACATAATTCATTGGCCATTCTCTATGTTTCATTTTCTTTGTGATTCCCATTTTGTTGCATTAAAAAAAAAAAGCATCAAGGTATGACCATTCCCAGAGAGAACAGACATCGCCATTAGAAACACAAAGTAATAATAGGAAATTATTGCTTACCCTTCTTCAATCCTATCTTTGAGTTTTTTTAGATACCGGCTTCATTTATTTGCTTTAATTACCATAGCTAACTGGTTCATGTATCATCTTGCCTTAGGCACCTCACACCACTTCCCTTGTGAAATGATATCACTCTTATCAAGGCAAAAAATTTAGTGCCATCTTTATTTTCCACATTATACTCATCTCCCTAGTGAGCTGGAGAAGACAAGCCAATAAAATCTAGGGATTTTTACATAGTTTGGATGTTCATCTCCTCCAAACCTCATGTTGAAATGTGATTTCCAGTGTTGGAGGCAGGGCCTGGTGGGAGGTGGTTGGATCATGGCAGTGGGTGCCTCAAGTACGGTTGAACATCATATCCTTGATGATATGGTTCTCGCTCAGTTAGTTCATGTGAGATCTGGTTGTTCAGTATATGGCACCCTCCACCTTGGTCTGTTGCTCCTGCACTCACCATGTAATATTCTGGCTCCCTCTTTGCCTTCTTCCTTGACTAGAAGCTTCCTGAGGCCCTCACCAGAAGCTGAACAGATGATAGCACCACACTTCCCGTTCAGACTGCAGAATTGTGGCCCTCACCAGAAGTTGAGCAGATGATAGCACCACACTTCCTGTTCAGACTGCAGAACTCTTTTTTTATAAATTACATAGCCTCATGTATTTCTTCATAGCAACATACACAAAAAAAGGCCTAATGCAGGTTAAATACAAAGTTTTGTTTTATTACATTATATTATATATCATATTTTTCAAGGATTTTTTAAAGATTATTTGGAGAGCTTTATATGTGTAACTGGTATAAATGGCTTTTTTTTTTAAATAGACTTCTCCATTTTTCACTTTTTACTTTTTATGTTTAATCAGCAAGGACTGTGCTTCCCAAACTTAATTTGCATATGAATCACCTGGAGATCTTGGGGTGGGGCTTGAGGTTCTGCATTGCTCACAAGTTCCCAGGTGATGCTTATGCATTACCTTTGAGCAGCAAGAAGCTCAAGTACATTTTTCAAGGACGGGTAAATAGTAAATTACCCAAGTCTTTGCATATTTGAGAATGTCTTTCTATTGTCTATGCATATGAATAACACCTTCACTAGGAACAGAATACTTGAAGCATAGACTTTTCCCCTCAAATCTCTTTGGTTAGATGCTTTATCATCTTCCAGCATTCTGCATTGCAGGGAATATTGAGGATTACTTTCTATGAGCCCCTCAGAATACAGGACCAATTATTTTTCCTGCCTGGAAGCTTGAAGGAGGTTTTTAAAAATCATATAAATTCAAAATTCTGTCAGAATAAATCTAGATATATTTCTACTTTCACTTAATTTGGTCACAAACTTAATTTTTAATTAAAAATTTCAAATTTCAAATTAAGAACTTTGTTCTAGCTTATAAAAACAATTTTTCTATTATGAATATGTTTAAAGAAAACCAGTATATAAACAATTATAGGATACAAAGTACCAAATATGTAGGATGAACAACTCAAAACACTTAATGTACAACATAAGGACTACAGTTAATAGTAGTGTATTATATTTAAGATTCTTGTGAACTGAATAGATAGAGGCTGCTTTTGCCAGGGTGGGAAGAATTGGAAACTATATGAAATGATAGATATGTTAATCTGTCCCACTGTAGTAACCATTTACTATATGTATCTTATAGCATTATGTTGTGTACCTTAAATACACAAAATAAAATTTTAAAAAATAATTAAAGCCAGAGAATGAGAAGACAAGCCATAAACTGAGATAAAATTTTTGCAAAAGACATATCGGATAAAGGACTACTGTGCTAAATATACAGAAGTATTTTTAAAACTCAACAACAACAAAATGAACAACTAGATTGAAAAATATGCCACATAGCTGAACAGATACCTCTCCAAAGAAAATACACTGATGTCAAGCATATGCCAAGAGACTTGTCATCATAATTCATCAGGGAATTACAAATCAAAGCAGCACTGAGATACTACTACACACCTATTAAAATGGTGAAAATCCAAAACACTGACAACACTAAGTGCTGGTAAGGATGTGGAGCAACAGAAACCCTCATTCATTGCTGACAGAAATGCAAATGGTACAACCACTTTGGAAGACAGTTTGGCAGTTCTTACAAATTAAACAGATTCTTACTGTAAAATGTAGCCATCTCACCCCTTGATATTTACCCAAATGAGTTGAAAACTTATGTCTATATGAAAACCTGCACCCAGATGTTTATAGCAGCTTTATTCATAAATACCAAAACTCAGAAGCAAGCAAGATGTCCTTCAGTAGGTGGATGTTTAAATAAACTAGGACATATATAGACAAGAAAATATTATAGAACATTAAAAATAAGTTAGCTGTCAAGCCACAATGAGACATGAAGGAATCTGAGTTAGTCTGTCCTCACACTGCTAATAACGACATACCTGAGACTGGGTAATTTATAAAGAAAAGAGGTTTAATTAACTCACAGTTCTGCAGGGCTAGGGAGTCCTCAAGAAACTTACAATCATGTTGCAAGGGGAAGCAAACATGTCTTTCGCATGGCGGCAATGAAGAGAAGTGCAGAGTGAAGTGGGAAAAAAGCCCTTATAAAACCATCAGATCTCATGAGAACTCATCCACTATCACAAAAACAGCATGGAGGTAACTAGCCCCATTATTCAATTACCTCCAGGTGGGTCCTTCTCACAACATGTGGGAATTATGGAAACTACAATTCAAGATGAGATTTGGGTGAGGACACAGCCAAACCACATCAGAACCTTAATTGCATATAACTAAGTGAAAGAAGCTAATTTGAAAATAATTATATTTGTTTGATTCAAACTTTGTGACATTCTGGAAACAATAAACCTATGGAGATACTGAAAGAATTTGTGGTTTCCAGTTTTCTAGCAGGTGAGAGGAATAAATCAGAGCAGAGAGGATTTTTATGGCAGTGAACTCATTCTGTATGATACTATAATAGTGGGTACATATCATCATACACTTGTCAAAACGTGTGTAATATACAACACTATGAGTGAATCCAAACTGTGAGTGACAATTATGTGTCAATGTTGGTTCATTAATCATAACAAATGTAACTACTCTGACGTGAGATGTTGATGGTAGAGGAGGCTGTATATTGGGAAGGTTGTGTATGGGAACTCTGTACTTTCTGTTAAATTTTGATATGAACCTAAAACTGCTCTAAAAATTAAGATCTATATATTCAAAAAGTTAAAGGAAAGAATGAATGACAGCAATTCTCACATAATGACAACAATATCTCACAGAATAGAAAATATCAATAAAGAATTAGAAATTATAAAAGAAACACATAGAAATTCTGGAGTTAAAAAGTATAATAACTGAAATTAAAAAAAATCCATCAGAAGGATTCAACAGCAGATTTAAGCTGGCAGAAGAGAGAATCAGCAAACTTTAAGATATGTTAGTTGAGGTTATCCAGTCTGAGAAACAGAATGAATAATGAAGAAAAATAAATGGAGTCTCAGAGATCTTTGGGAAGCCATCGAGCATACCAACATATGCCTAATAGATGCCTCATATGGAATGCAAAGAGAGAAAGGGGGAGAAAGAGTATGGGAAGAAATAGTGACTGAAAAACATTAATTTACAACCCAAGAAGCTTAGTAAACTCAATGATATACACACTAGACACAGCATAATTAAACTCTTAAAGACAAAGTAAAAAATTTTGAAAGCAGCAAGAGAAAAATGACCCATAATATACAAGAGATTATCAATAAAATTAACAGCTGATTTCTCAACAGAAACTGGAGGCCTCAAGAGAGTGAGTTGACAAAATCAACACACTGAAAGAAAAAGATAGTCAGCCAATAATTCTATATGCAGAAAAACTACACTTCAAAATTAAAAGAGAAATTAAGATATTTTCAAATAAAAACTGAGAGAATTCATCACTATAAAGACCTACTCTGCAAGAAACACTAAGGGTTGCCTTCAAGTTAAATGAAAGGACACAGGAATCCAACTTGAGTTTACACAAAGAAACAAAGAACTCTAGTAAAAGTAATTACATAGGTAAATATAGAACAGTATAAATATAATCTTATAACATTTTTCTTCTATTTGATTTACAGGACAACTGAATAAAGCAATTATTATAAAACTGTATTTAGGTGATTACAGTATATAAATATGTAATCTGTTTGATAATAATCACACAAAGAAGTGGGGAAAAATAAAGTTATACTAGAGCAAAATTTTGTGTACTATTGAAATTAAGTTAGTATTAATGCAAACTAGATGATTTTTAGTTAAGATACTAATTTTAATTCCCAGGACTATCACTAAGACAACAACTCAAAAAAATATAGTAAAAGAAATAACAAGAGAATTTTTCCCTGAATGGTTCATACCCAGAGTCTCACCCATACATGATTAGATGATGATATCTGTAATTTTTTAGTAGATGACATTTAGATGAGACTTTGAACTTGGGGCTGATGGTGTAATGAATTGAGGCTTCGAGGGATGTTGGAAGGAGAGCTCTATGTATTTTGCATGTGAGATGTTCTATGAATATTGGGGAGCCAGAGGACAAACTGCAGTGGATTTAATAGTGGTCCCCAAAAAAGTTATGTCCAGGCCCTAATTCTCAGAACTGGGATATTGTCTTATTTGAATAAAAAAAAAAGTCTCTGCAAATGTAATTAAGGATCTTGAGGAAAGATCATCCTGGATTACACAGATAAGCCCTAACTCCAGTGGTAAGTATGCCTAAAAGAGAAAAGGAAGAGAGGCAGAGGAGAAGTAAGCAATGGCAAAGTCCATACAAAGGTGAATTCGAGATTAGAATAACATGGCCATGAGTCAAGGAATGCTGATAGTCACCAGTTGGAAGAGGCAAAGAACAGGTTTTCCTCTAGAGCTAGAGGGAACATGACCCTCCTAGATTTCTGATTTCCAGCATCCAGAACAGTGATAGAATACATTTCTGTGGCTTTAAGCCACCGATTTGTGGTCATTTGTTATAGTAGCCATAGGGAACAATTTTCATATTCTAGTCAAAAGGTAGAGATTGGTAGAATGGATTAAAAAAGAAAAAAACATGACCCAACTATATGAGATCACACTTTAGACCAAAGACACAAAAATGTTGAAAGTAAGAGGGTGGGAAACAATACAATACTATGCAAACAAGAACCAAGAGACAGCTAGTTACTGGCTATACTGATATCAAATGAAATATACTTTAAGACAAAAATTGTTAGTAGAGACAAAGAAAGATATCTTACGATAATAAAATGGTTAGTCCATCAGCAAAGCGTGACAATTATAAATACATACACATCTTACAATCAAAACCTAAAATGCATACAGCAAAACTGACAGAATTTAAAAAAAAAATAGACAACTCAAAAGCAATAGTTGGAGACTTCAACATTCTTACTTTCATTTTTTTTAAATAATTTATAAGTTTGTATAGACTCCAAGTTCTTTAGACACTCTTACTTTCAATAAGGGATAGAACGACTGAACAGAAGATCAATAAGGCTACTGAATACTTTAACACTATAAACCACTGAGACCTAACAGACTCCACCCAACAACAGCAGAATACACATTCTTCTCAAGACCACATGGAACATTGTTCAGGTTAGACAAGATGCTTGGTCATAAAACAAGCCTAATTAAACTTAAAAGGGCTGAAATTATACAAAATATATTCTCTAACTAAAATGAAATTAAACAGAAATCACTAACAGAAGGAAACTTAGAAAATTCACAAATATGTGCAATTTAAATACACACTCCTAAATTACCGATGAGTTAAAGAAGAAATCACAAGAGAAATTAGAAAATATTTTTAATGAAATAACACAACATACCAAAACTTGCAAGTTACAACTAAAACAGTGCTTACAGGGAAATTAATAGCTATAAATGCTCACATTGAAAAAGAATAAGTACATTAGTATACTTATGAAATATTAATTAATGAGTTGTTTCTAGCTCCTACTATTTCTCCTTAGGTTTCCTGGCACTTCTTGAGGTAGCCAGGGAAACTACATTGATTACTTTGTCTGTATTAAATCACTTAATCATCACAACCCTAAGTTATAAGTACTATTATTATCTCCATTTCACCATTGAGGGAAAGCACAGAGAAGTAACTTGTTCAAGATCACAAAGCTTATAACTGAGAGACCGGGAATGAAACTTTAAAAGTCTGGTATCTAAAGACAGGATGAACTCAGCTAAAGGACTCAATTCTTGGCTTCTGAGTTGCAAAATCAAAGTTTAAATTTTTTAGTAATATACCACAACTTGGCAAACCATGGCCCATGGCCTGTTTTTGTAGGGCCCGTGTGCTTAGAATGGTTTTTAAATTTCTAATTGGGTTTCCAAAAGTCCAAAGAATATTTTGTGACCCATGAAAATTATATAAAACCATTGTTGGTGGTGTTCGTTTTGTCAGAATGGAAGCCAAATAGCCTCACTTATCATACCACACAGCAGTTCCATGGTTTAGCAGTGGTAAAGTTTTATTCCTGCTTTTTTTTGTTCAGGGCCAAGTCTGAAATTTTTCTGAGTGAAAACTGCCTTCAACTATGATTATCAAACACTAAATGGATTTTGAAATTAGTTTTGTTGAAGACTCGACAATGTTTTTAGAATAAAAGTTTTCCTTCAAATTTCTAGCTCTGGCTGTGACAACATAGATGATTTTAGGCTAACCCTCATGCTGAATGCAATTATCAAAGCTTAACAAAGTATTTAAAAATTAGTTGAAGGAATTACAGAGCAGTCAATGCAGGCGGTATTTAGGGGACTGCATGTTCCTTGAACAAAAGGAAACACAGGAAATGAACTCTATAATCACCTTGGCTTTTTTTCCTGAGAACATTCCCCAATTTACAGAGCTGAAGAGTAAATGGCGGCCAACCAGAAGCAGTGGTCTCACTGGGCTGACAAAGCAGATCTCCAAGAATGGGCATCCAAAGAGATTAAAATGTAAGGGCAAAGACTCAAGGAGCAGGGACCACAGATAAAAAAAACCTCAAAATCTGCAAACAAATTCCTCTTTTGTAGTCAGCTGACACAAAATTATATGAGAACAGGATTGTGCTACACAAAGTCCAGAAGAAAATAGCAGCTGGGAGGTTAAAAAGCTCAGCACAAGCTGAGCAGCCTCCTAGTGCTGGAGAGACAGAGGTAGAGTTTAAGGTCCCAGCCATGTTAGAGGGGCTGGAATTTTTGTGCACCCAAACTGTCACACATGAGGTATGAGGACTACATTCTAGGATTAAGGGAGATATAAGAACCCTTAAAAACAGCCATTTACAGAATCAAAATGATTTGCTGTACTCATCCCTCTGTCAAAAAAATCAACCCGGCTTGGTCTACTTATCCCCCAGCATATAGTCTGTTTTGGGATGGTCTATTACCAGTTGTGAGCTAATAAATGTTGCAAAACCATCTTGGAGTGGGGAGAGAATATCCTGATTTATAGCATTTACTTATTTCCCTTGTGTAAATACTGCCACTATGACCAATTTCAAGTTAGCAATGTAACATCATGAACACAGATTTGGGAAGGGATGTATACAATTGACTCCCACCAATGGTGTGCACAACTCCAGAACACAGCTATAATCACACACCTAAACCCTGTATTTCACATCTTCAACCCAAATAAAAAGGAAAGAATGATCATAAACCCAAATCTGTGTAATAACTTATCATTTGTTTTAATATTTGGAAATGTTGAGTTCATTTGAATAACTCCCTCTTTTCAGAGATTTTCTTTTCTGTAAGGTGAGACTTACAAGATATTATTCCTGAACATAATTTCTTCCCTAGGCTACAGCCTGAGTCTCTCTCATTCAAAGACAAACAAAAGAAGTGACTTGGACACCAATGCATAATTTTTCCATTGATTTGCCTTAAACAGATGGTGATTAAACACAGTTCAATTCAACAAATATTTATGGAATGTGTACTCTATTTAAGTCACTCTGCAATGTAATGAAGGGTTTCCCATGTCTTCAATTATTCTTTTCAAAACAAATATTCAACAGTCTAAAAGAAAACTTATAAGGAAATATTTATTTCTCAAGATTGAAGAAAGGAGGGGGGGACTACCCAATGCAAAGAGCAGGGATATAACAGCATACATGATGAGTTGGAAAGACCAGAAAATGAAAACACTGTGACTCCAAGTCTTCATTTGTTGTCCTTCTGTGGCACATGACTCAGCTTGAAATCATTCCCACTATGACCCATGCCAAAAAGAGACCAGTTGTACATTTTCATTTCATTAACCTAAGTTCTTATTATCTTATTTTTGGATCTGCTCTTCTACCAGGGAAGAGCCAGACAAGTCCTTTGGGGCAGTTCATGTATGCCTAACTCACCTGTTTTCTAACACAGGAAAAGCATCCACCAGGCATGGTGGCTCATTCCTGTAATCCCGGTAATTTGGGAGGCCAAGGTGGGCAGATTACTTTAGGCTAGGAGTTCAAGACCAGTCTGGCCAACATGGAAAAACCCCGTCTCTATTAAAAATACAAAAATTAGGCAGCCATGGTAGCACATACCTGTAATCCCAGCTACTATGGAGGCTGATGCATGAGAATTGCTTGAACCCCAGAGGCGGAGGCGGAGGTTGCAGTGTACTGAGATTGCACCAGTGAACTTCAGTCTGGGTGACAGAGTAAGACCCTGCCTCAAAAAAAAAAAAAAAAAAAAATGGAAAGGCATCCTTGTTTTCCTGAAACCCTTGCCTTATAATGCATTTTCTTCACAGCATAGTCTTTCTTTGAGGCAGAATGATCCTATTGATTCTCTAGAAGTGATTGCTTGATGTCCCTTTGCATCTTGATGTAGAAAAATATATATTCTAATATTAAATTATCTAGCCTGCTGAAATGCAGCCATTATGTTTTTTCTGGCTTATGTGATCCCACTTGTGCCAAATTCTACTTAACTTTGCTGTTTTGTTTATCTGTCATAATAATGTGGGAAAGTGTACAATGTTCCCTACTGCTAGTATAACAAATTATCACAAATTCAGTGGCTTAAAACAGTAAGCCAGACATCTTACTGTGCTAGACATGAAAACTCTGAAATTGGTCTCACTGGGCTAAAATGAAGGAGTCAGCATGGCTGAATTTCTTCTAGAGCCTCTAGAAGGGAATCATTACTTACCTCTTCCCACCTCTATGGGCTGTCTGCATTTTGTGGTTTGTGGCCCTTTTATCCACCTTCTAAACCAACAGTGACCAGTCAAGTCTTTCCCACCTCACATCACTCTGACACTGACTCCCCTGCCTCCTTCATTTACTTATAAGTACCCATCTCAAATAATCTCCCCATCTCAAAGTTATCTGACTTAGCAATCTTAATTCCATCTGCTATCTTAGTTCCCCTCTTGCCATGTAACATGGCATATTCACAAATTTCAGAGACTAGGACACGGGCGTTTTAGGATGGCCATTATTTTGCCTATTGTGGAAGGGGAGAAGGTAACAGTGAGTTTCAGTTAGAAAAAGACCAAAGAGTAAAGAGTACACAGAACATTTTACAAGTCCATTTTTTCTCAAGAAAGGTAATTATATACTATCATTCTAAAAATGAAAATATCTAATTCAAATGGGCAGTTCTTCATACTGCATGTGCATGGCTGAGACACTTTTTTTTTTTTGCAAATGGAATGCCCTTAAAAATGTCTGCATGACTACAATAGCGAAGTGCTTAATCTATTGACTGTTCTTCAAAAGTTGCTTCATGTGTCTCCAGAGTTGAAGCATGAAAGTCATTCATTCCACAGCCAAGGAAACTGATACCCAAAGGCATGATGAAACTCACCTACATTTTCACACTAAGTGAGCCAGAGACAGACTTCGAAACCATGTTTCTCGACTCCCAATTCAGGGTTATTTTCCTACACAAGACCATGTGCCAGTGACTGAGGATCTTCAGTAACTTTCTCACTGTTGGCATTAGGGAGAAATTAAGTATAAAGCCCATTACTTTAGACAATTAAGGGAGAAAAGAAAAGGCATCTGAATTCTACTGTAAGTACTGATACAATTTATTGTTGCAAGGAGACTGAGTAGACCATAACTTTGTTCTAAGTATTCCTGTGAGTGTCAATGTTGATTGGCTGACTCCACAGTTATTCCTCCATAGGATAGAGATTAGAAAATACTCATTTTTTTTCCTACTGCTCAATAAGAAAAAAATAAGAACTCTGCCAAAGGGTTGAAAGATGCTCTGAGAAACCTTTTGCCTTCATAGTTAAATTAACAATCAGGCCTAGATTTCCTCTTCCTTTTTATTCCTACTTGGAGATAGGCTTTTTTTTGTTTGTTGCTCTATCCGGAGCATCAGAACATTGCCTGGAACATAAATATTTATTGAATAAATGAATAAATATTTTTGAATGATGCCAGAAGTTACAGCAGCTACTTGAGACTTAAAAGGAAATTAGGAGAATTCCAGAAACATCATCCTTGACATCATGGTGTCACTGAATTAATACCAACAGCTGCTCCCCTCCATATTTCTTGTTATATGACAAAATTTAACTCCACTTGATATTTTCATATGCTAGGTTTTTTTTTTCCTTGCAGCCAAAAGCATTCCTTCTCAACAGAGTCACTTTGAGTGTTACAATTCTACAAATCAGACATATAAAAATAGCCTTCTTTAGTATGAGGGAAATGTATGGGGTGATGGTAATGTTCAATATCTTGATAGAGGATCACATATGCATTTTTCAATTCTTAGTAAACGTTACACTTAGGGTCTGTGCATTTAATTGTGTCTAAATTTTAATTCGAAGAATAAAAGCCAGTATTGAATTATGGTTAGTAAAATGCATAATGAAGTTTTTACAGGGAAGTATATAGATATCTGTAATTTACCTTGAAATGCATCAAAAAAGTAAGCTATGGACTGATGTGTTGACAGAAGGATTGACAGACATAAAATAAAGCAAGTATTATCTCAAAAAATGTAAGAGACAAGTAGTATGTATTTGGGAGTTTACCCTAAAATTAGTTCAACTTTTATGTCCATTTGACAATGTTCATAATACTCTCATCTTATAAATATATGTACCAGACCTACAGGAAATGATGGTTCTGAAATTTTAATTTATATGAGACTGAGTAGCTCTCTAGCTGGGAGTAGTAGGAAATGGCTTAACACGTATCTATACACTTCTGGAAGTGTGTAGAAACCATATGGTTACATCTGAAGATGTGTAGTATCCATAGTACTAATGCACCCAAAATGAAAATCTCAATGGTAATTTCTTTTTGAACTTGATAAAAGTAATACTAAATTTTCCTGGAAGAATGAATAGATAATAATTATGAATTAAGAAAAAAAAAGGAAGAATTTGTTCAACTGTATATTAAAACAATAGAAGAGTAATGAGAAGGCATTTCCCTGATTGAAGTATAATATACTTTACTTTTTTGAATTATAGTATATAATATATATTTTTTAAAACTTCCTGGAAATACTGGGTGACTTAACTGACATCCTCTTAAAGGCATAACTGAGACATGAAAAAAAGAAGCAAGGGGGCCGGGCGCAGTGGCTCA
>PVKP010010033.1:0-10673 GCA_004027715.1 Plecturocebus donacophilus
CCAACCGAAGGGCATTCATATTTCATGCCTTCCATGTTAGAATAAATTATGGTTTATTTTTGCAGCAGACATGCTTTTCTGATTATATCTTGCTTACCTGTCATTTAGTTAGCTTTCATTCTCTGAGCATACACTCACTGGCTAAAGGAGGAGTCTCAGAAATATGCTGTGTGGTAAAGGGAAGTCCCTGGGGATGGTCAAGCCTAATCTTCACCCGGGTGATCTGCAGACGTTCATTGGTCCTTATATGTCCTCTCTGTTGTAGCGTGTTCCTGCCACCCAGTAGGATCAGCTGTCCTTCCTGCCAACTCAGTGACCTTCTGCGACCCTAGCAATGGTGACTGCCCTTGCAAGCCTGGGGTAGCAGGGCCACATTGTGACAGGTGCATGGTGGGATACTGGGGCTTTGGAGACTACGGCTGTCGACCATGTGATTGTGCAGGGAGTTGTGACCCTATCACCGGAGACTGCACCAGCAGGTGAGTGTGCATGGCTCTTGCTCTCAGCTGATATATTTCAGACTCTTTTAAAAATCTGTAGTGATTTGGAAAATCTTACATTCTGTTAATGAAACAAAGATATATTTGCACATCTCTTTTAAAGAATTTTTGTCAGGTCGGGCGCAGTGGCTCACACCTGCATTCCCAGCACTTTGGGAGGCTGAGGCAGGTGGATCACTTGAGGTCAGGAGTTCAAGACCAGCCTGGCCAACGTGACGAAACCCCGTCTCTGCTAAACATACAAAAAAATTAGTTGGGCATGGTGGTGGGTACCTGTAATGCCTGCAACTCAGGAGGCTGAGGCAGGAGAATCACTTGAACCCGCAAAGCGAAAGTTGCAGTGAGCCCAGGTCGCACCATTGCACTCCAGCCTGGGCAACAAGAGCAAAACTCTTAAAAAACAGAAACAAAAAATGTTGGTCAAATTACAAACTCAAGTAATTTGTTCTTGCAAGATTCTAGAGATCATCTAGTTCATTTTGCAAAATAAATTATTTGTCTTCACAATAGTTCCTTAAAACACTATTTATTTCTGGAAAATGGAAGTATGGGAAGGTAGAAGATAAGGTTTCAATCTCTATAAATAGATTCATTTCTATACAAATTCTTAAAAATTCCTTAATACATTCTTTATCATTTTCTATTTTATTAGCAACACAGACATAGACTGGTATCATGAAGTTCCTGACTTCCGTCCCATGCACAATAAGAGCGAACCCACCTGGGAGTGGGGGGATGCGCAGGGATTTTCTGCACTGCTACACTCAGGTGAGATGGATATAACCAAGTGTCATATTTTCAGGTGTGATCTTGGGTAACAGTGATAAGTGACAAACCAGGGTACAGCTTTTGGATCCTAGGAGAGGAACTCTTCAGTTCTGCGGTTTCATGGTATAATAAAAGTAGTGACCCCTCCATAAATATGAAACTGTGAAATATATCTAAGGGGTATTTTAACACATTTTTGTTTTCTGATTATTAGAGTAATATATGTAATTAGGATAGAAAACTTGGAAAATGCAAAACATCATAGTAAAAAAAAAAAGTCACCTAAAATCTCGTTATTCTACTGTTGATACTTCGGTATGCTTTTCTCTCTCTAAAATACAGTTAAGAGTCTACTGAGTGGGGTAAGTATAATCTCAGCATTTTGGGAGGCCAAGGGAGAAGGATTGCTTAAGCCTAAGAGTTCAAGACCAGCCTGGGCAACATAGCAAGACTTCTCTCTACAAAAATAAAAAGGTAGCCCAGTGTGGTGGCATACACCTGTCTTCCTAGCTACTTGAGAGGCTAAGGTGGGAGGATCACTTGAGCAGCCTAAGGCTGCAGTGAGCTGTGATCATGCCACTGCACTCCAGCCTAGGTGACAGAGCAAGACCTTGTCTCAAAAAGAAAAAAAGTGCCTACTGAATGTATCAGGTTTGGAAATGTACAAATCCATTGAAAGGAAAAATATTCTCACAAACATAGCTTACCTTAATAGGTACAAAGCAAAAGCCAGCTGTGAACTTTTTATGTTTATAGCTTTTTTACAGGTAGAAAGCAAGAGTAATTTTACAAATTAAATATAAGCCAAATAATTCAAATTAATAACATTAACTGAAGAAAAATAAAAATTAAAAAGAAATTAAAAAGAAAAAAATAACATTAACTGAATATGAAAAATGATTTTTACCAAAGCCAAAACGCTGCTCACTGCATACACATAGCTTTGTGAGTTTACTCAGTATGTGCTTCTATTTCCTCTAACTCAACTTCCCTATGACGTTTTTCTGTTTCTTCTTCTGAAGAGCATGCTGTGACAGTGGTATGAATTCTCAGTTTCTGTGTTTGCCTTGCCTCTGTTCTTTCCTTGTACAAAAGCAAATGATTGTATTTAGCACTGACTTGCTCCTTAACCCAAACTTTAATGTGGGCATGAAATCTGTGTCGGCACTTGGATATAAAGTGCTCACCAAACGCTCCAAGTTAAACTCACAGTAAGTAAAATACATTTTATTATGCAACATTACAAATAGTAAAAATGTTATGCAATGAGCACCCATACACGCGCTTTCAAAGGGTTAGCAAATCTCTCACTTTGCCATAATTGTTTCATACTCTCATTTAAGTTATAACATGTTACAGAAGCTTCTGAAGTCCCTGATGTACCCAGCCACAAGCCCAGCTGCCTCCCTTTGTCCACAGAATAACCACGATGGTGAACTTGATGTTGATCATCCACTTTCATGTTCTTACTATTTTATTACCTATATATTTTTTGAGTATTTCAAAATTCTATGCACATGATATCTTATCTACTCTTTTAAAATGGTTTTTGGTAGCCAGGCTTGGTGGCACGCGCCTGTAGTACCAGCTACTCAGGAGGCTGAAGCAGGAAGATCCCTTGAGCCCAGAAGTCTGAGGCCGTGGTGTACCATAATAGCACCTGTAAATAGCTACTGAACTCCAGGGCAACACAGCAAGAACCCATCTCTGCAATGTAAATAAGCAAAACATTTCTTACCTGATTATGTATTTTTTTGAGGTTTATCCATCTCAAAAAAAAATCATATAAAAGGAATTATATGAATGTACCATTTCTATTCTCTCATTTGCCATTTTGGATCTCTCCAATTTCTGATGTTCCACCATTAGAAATAATGCTACCATGAACGTTCGCTTGTATGTGACTTTGTGTTCTTGAGAAGGTGTTTCACCAGGCCAGGGGCTGGCCAACCACAGCCCTCAGGCCAAGTCTGCCACCTGTTTTTCTATAGCTTGTGGGCTACCTCCTCTAAGAACGTTTTCGTGTTTTGATTGCTTACACTTTAAATGGTTATGGAAGTACCTCTCTTTATTCTTGGCCATTCAGGTTTCCTTTTCTGTGAATTTCCTGTCCGTAATTTTCTTACTAATTTGTAGTAGTTCTTTATAAATGTACACATTCATCCAACAGATACGTATTAAGTTCCTCTGTCATGTGGCAACACTGTAAATACAGTAAGTGAAAAAAACAGATGAAATCTCTGCCTCTGTGTCTCCTACATTCTTCTGGAGGAAAACAGCTAATAAACAAATAATATATTTGGTATAATAAAAAAATAATTTAGGGACAGGGGATAAGATATGTTTTGGAGGGTCATACTTTTAAATAAGATGATCAGGTAAGCCCTATGAAAGGTGACATTTGAGGGGAAGAAAATCTGAAGGAGGTAAGAAGGATAGCTATACAGGTGGCAGCAGAAAGAGTTTAGGCAGAAGATACAGCAAGTCTTTAAAGCCCTGAGGGAGAATTGGCCTGCTTACTCTAGAAACAGCAAGAAGGCCAGTGTGGCTGGAGCACAGTAAGCTGGGAAGAGAAGTGGAAGAGGAAATATAAGAGGCTGTAGAGGCCACTATAAGGACTCTGGCTTTCACCTGGAGTAAGATGGAAGCCACTGGAGCATTTCAAGCAGAGGTGTGGCATTGAGAGTAACACCAGTCAGCATGCTTGGATGTTTGCCCTAGTCACATTTGGCGTTGTGGATGTAGGCATACACGAAGAGTTGACTTTAAGCTAGGTTGAGGTTTTTCCAAGCAAGAATGAAGCAACAGGAGGCAATAATTATTCATGGAATTTAAACTGAGTAAATAGAAATGTGAGGGTGAAATGAAGTAGGGTCAAGGATTATAGGGTTTCAAAGGATTGTTGGAGTTGGAAGCAAGCTAGAAGGATAGGATGTAGAGGTCAAAGAATGGGATATTTGAAATAGAGATTGGAAGGCTGGGTGCGGTGGCTTATGTCTGTAATCCCAGCACTTTGGGAGGCCAAGGTCGATGAATCACGAGGTCAGGAGTTCAAGACCAGCCTGGCCAACATGGTGAAACACCATCTCTACTAAAAATAAAAAACTTTAGCCATGAGTGGTGGCAGGCACCTGTAATCCCAGCTACTCAGGAGGCTGAGGCAGAAGAATTGCTTGAACCCAGGAGGCAGAGGTTGCAGTGAGCCGAGATCATGCCACTGCACTCCAGCCTGGGTGACAGAGCGAGACTCTGTCTCAAAAAAAAAAGAGAGAGAAAAGAAATAGATACTGGAAGAGTAGCAGTTATCAACAATGGCAATGTCTACAATATGGTCATGAGAATGAGCAGCTTTGGCTGAGGCCATTATTTGTAATGCTATATATGAATGGATCTGTATCTTGTCTCTCTATCATGTTTCATGAGCCAGTACCACAATATATTATTACAGTCTTATAATGAGTCTTGATATCTGATATGGCAAGTCCCTTCATTTCATTGTTCTTTCTTAAAGTTACATTAGCTATTGGTTCTTTGTCTTATTTGTGAACTTTAGATTAAGTTTATTAAATCCCACAAAAGGCTCTGTTGGGATTTTTATTGCAGTTGCACTGACTTTATAGATCATTTTGAAAAAAGTGAGAGCGTTGTAATATTGAATAGTCCCAAACATGACGGTATCTTTCTAGGGTCCTCTTTAAGGCCTTTCAATAGCATTTGTCACTTTTCTCCAAAATGGTTTTACCTGACTTTGATTAAATTTACTCCTAGATACCTTTAGATTTTATTGCTACTGGGAAAGTGTTCTTTACCTGAATTTTTAAATGATTATTAATAATATAAAGGAGTATTATTTCTTTTTGGTGTTTTGTTTTTTTGTATTTGAGCTCGTATCCAGCAACTTTGCTGAACTTGTTTACTGATTCAAGTATGTATGGATTATCTTGGATTTTCTATGGTAGACCATCATATTATTGACAAATAAGGATAATTTTGTCTCTCTTGTATAGTTCTCATGCCTCATTTTTTTTCTTCCAGTACAACAGTTTCCCAAATTTGATGGAAATAGTTTGAAATTTTCACCACTATAAAATTTGATATTGATTTTTCATAGGTAGGCCATTCTCTTCTATTTCTAATTTTATTATTGAGTTTTGTATTTATCTGAATGACTTATCTGCATCTTTTGAGAAAATCAGATGGTTTTTCTCCAGTAATCTATCAATGTGGTGTTTGAAAATAATTTTTTTTGTAGTATCAAGCTTTTTTCTTTTTTTCTTTAAGTTCTGGGATACATGTGCAGAAAGTGCAGGTGTCATGGTGGTTTGCTGTGCCTATCAACCCCTCACCTAGGTTTTAAACCCTGCGTGCATTAGGTTTTTGTCCTAATGCTCTCACTCCCCTCAATCCCCCATCCACCGATAGGCCCCAGTGTGTGATGTTCCCCTCCCTGTGTTCTCATTGTTCAACTCCCACTTATGAGTGAGAACATGTGCTGTTTGGTTTTCTGTTCCTGTGTTAGTTTGCTGAGAATGATGGCTTCCAGCTTCATCCATGTCCCTGCAAAGGACATGAACTTATTCCTTTATATGGCTGCATAGTATTCCATGGTGTATATGTGCCACATTTTCCAGTCTATCATTGATGGGTATTTGGGATGGCTCTAAGTCTTTGCTATTGTAAATAGCGCTGCAATAAATATATGTGTGCATATGTCTTTATAGTAGAGTGATTTATAAACCTTTGGGTATATACCCAGTAATGGGATTGCTGGGTCAAATGGTATTTCTGGTTCTAGATCCTTGAGGAATTGCCACACTGTCTTCCACAATGGTTGAACTAATTTACACTCTCACCAACAGTGCAGAAGTGTTCTATTTTTCCACAGCCATGGCAGAATCTGTTGTTTGTCAGAATGGTGATGATTATCAAGCTATTCTTTTAGTCCTAGGATAAGTTCTATTTGCTGTGGTATATTTTCATTCATACATTGCTGAATTTGATCTGCTATGGTTTTTGTCATTTATTTATTTGCTTGCTTAGGATTTGCGTATTGATGTTTATAATTGATACTGGCCTATAATTTAATGTATTGCATTGTATATTAGAGTAAGTTAGGAGGTGCCCTTACCCACTATGTTTTTTTTTCTATTCTCTGCAATTATTTATATAAAAATAGAAGGCTGGGCGTGGTGGTCACACCTGTAATCCCAGCGCTTTGGGAAGCCGAGGCGGGCAGATCACCTGAGGTTGGGAGTTTGAGACCAGCCTGACCGACGTGGAGTAACCCCCATCTCCACTAAAAATACAGAATTAGCCAGGCATGGTGGTACATACCTAAAGCCCAGCTACTTGGGAGTCTGAGGCAGGAGAATCACTTGAACACGGGAAGTGGATGTTGCAGTGAGCCGAGATCGAGCCACTGCACTCCAGCATGGACAACAAGAGCGAAACTCCATCTAAAAAAAAAAAAAAAAATAGAATCATCTGTTACTTTAATTTTTGTTAGAATTTATCTGTGTCTGTGAGTACAGGGACGCATTACTGATTCAATATCTGTAATGATTATTAATTTGTCTTATTTGTGATTTGGTGTTGGTAATCAAAGTTTTCTAGAAAATTACCAATTCTTTTAATTTAAAAAAATTGTATTGGCATAGACATATACATGGTATTCACTTATAATTCATTAAACTTTTACTCAATCTGTCCTTAATCTTCTTTTTGTCCCTAAGCTGATCTGTGCCTTTTTTCTTATTATCTTACTCAGTCTTACTGATCTTAATTTGCTTTTCTCAAAGATCAACTTTTGGTTAATTTGATCCAATCTATTTAATTTTTCTTTATTGCACTAACTCTGCTCTTATCTTTATTATTTCTTTTCTTATGTTTTCTTTAAGTTTGCTTTTTTATTCCTTTTCTAGCTTTGTAAGTCCAGTGATTACTAACTCTTTTACTTTTAGTCTTTCTTGTTTTAGTAAGTTTACTTAAGGTTATACATTTTCTTGTAAGATCTCTTTAGTTGGATGTTCCTATTGGCCTTTATATGTAGTATCTTCATTATCATTGAAGTTCTAACATTTTGGTAATTTCCATTAAGAATTTCTCTTTAACCCATTGAGTTGTCTAGGATATTTAATTGTTCAAACATTAGGGTTTTTAGACTATGTTTGTACCCGGTACTGGGCACAGTGACTCACGCCTATAATCCCAGCACTTTGGGAGGCCAAGGTGGGTGGATCACCTGAGGGCAGGAGTTCGAGACCAGCCTGGCCAACATGACAAATCCCCATCTCTACTAAAAAATACAGAAAAAATTTAGCCGGGCATGGTAGCAAGTACCTGTAATCCCAGCTACTCAGGAGGCTGAGGGAGAACTGCTTGAACCTGGGAGGCAGAGGTTCCAGTGAGCCGAGATCAGGCCACTGTACTCCAGCCTGGGTGACAGTGGGAGATTCCATCTCAAAAACAAAGAATATTTTTTTTAAACTGATGATCTCTAATCTAATTTCATTGTATTATATCTATTCTTTGAAAACCAGGAGGGCTACTTGGATTCATTTCTAGGTCACTTAAGGACTAGCTACATAATTTGCAGGACTAGATGCTGGATGAAATACAGAGCCTTTTTAAGAATTTCATGTCTTTAAAAAAAACAAAAACAAAAAAAACGCCAGGTGTGGCGGCTCACACCTGTAATCCAAGCACTTTGGAGGCCAAGGCGGGCGAATCACCTGAGGTCTGGAGTTCAAGACCAGCCTGACCAACATGGTGCAACCCCGTCTTTAAAAAAAAAAAAAAAAAAAAAAGAATTTCATGAAGGTGGCAACACAGCATTAAATCAAGCACAAAGCTCCTCTCAACACTGTGTGACTGCCCAGGTCTCACACCCATGAAGCCACAAATCCAGGCCATGAATAATAGTTCAGGGTTTTGTGTATGTGGTTGGTTGGTTGTTTTTTCCCAGCCTCCTTTTATTAGCAAGGAGAGCCTTACCCAATCTCTGTCTTTAAAAAGTGAGTCTGACTATGATTCCGTTTTTTGTCCTATTAACTCCTTTGTATCTGAACTCCTGACCACTGCTGCCTGATTCTGAAAGAAGGCCCCAAAGATGTATGATTTCAGGCCCCATCTCCTGAATGCACATTCATTCATTTCTTTTCTTTTTAAAAAAATTTTTTTAACTCAGGAAGTATCAACAAACAGAACACATTCATTCATTTCTAGTTCACAGAGATATATATATCTAGTTTTTGACAGAGGCTATGTCTTTTTTTCTGTCTCTTACCTAATATTGCTATGTGCTTGGAGCTGAGGATGTGCTAAAGTATGGATTCACAAAGTTGTGTTGATTGAGAATGTCTGTGATAAGTTAACCAACCTTTTATTATGAAAATTTTCAGACATCCAGAAAAGTTTTAAAAAGTTACACACTCATATATCCACCACCTAAATTCTATCCACCCATCAATCCATATTTTAGACCAGAAAAAAATCATAGTTTTAAAACATTCTCATAGAGAACCTATCAAGAATCAAGAACCTCAATCTGAGAAACAAGATTATTTGTCCATCTCTATCATGTTTTTTTCACTTAACACAGTGCTATGAAAATTTTCCAAATGGCTTCATGCTCAATCATAACAGGAAAGCAACTGGGAAACATAAGGCAATATGAAGTTATCATATTTATCTTTTCAGTATTTGAAAAAGGAAACAAGCCTTTACTATGAATTTTTTTTGCCTTAATGCTACATAGTCTGAATTTTATTATTTTAACTTTAATAACCACTTTTAAAAGTGTTCTTCTATTTTTCTAAGCACACAATGACTTTTTATAATTCTCCAAGTTTACTAAACCAAATCTGTAATAATCCGGTTTTTAGGACTATAGGACATTCACTAAGCCCATCATGCATGTTATTAGGCAGTTGGCAGCATTCCAGCCAAGCACATAAAGTGTTGGCACCAGAATAGCTCCAGACTCTCATGTCCACAGCAGCTGTGAGGTCTGTGATGTCCCCAGAGAGCCTCTGCAATTCATCTGGATGAGCGCCAGATTGAAGAAGACTTTATTCAGTTGCCTGTATTGGGTATAGAATGGTGCTTCTGGGCACCCTTTTTCAACAAGCATTCTAAGCACTGATAAAAAAAAAAAAAAGTTCATCCTCAAATCTACCTACCTACGTACTTCCCATAAGTTTCCATAAAAATAGCTTTCAACTAGGAGTGTAATGCACTTTAACAACAAAACACCCTTAATTTCTACCACTTCTTACACCAGATATAAAATTTTATTTCCTGAATAACAAAATTGGCCTTAACTAGTACCACAGAACTGTAAACAATGCTCATTTTAAAAAAATGTCCTAGTAAGTATAACTAAACAAGATTTTCTTCCCTTCCAGATTTCTTTTAAGAAAACACATCTGGGCTGAAGCCTGATCAACAAATACTAGTGTTTGAGCTCTAAACATATGAAAAAGTAGTATTGGAAAGCAACCAAAGAAAGATCATCAAATAATAGACCTATGTATGTTCTTACAGATTGAAGGGTTAAAGAGAAGCGCATTGTGTTGAGAAACAGTATAGAACAGTATATGCCATTTGGCGTTCCATTAGGTTTCATAGCACGGTAGTTACTGTACTCTTCTGCTTTGTGGAATTATCAAAGGCCATAGGCTATTCACTTAGGTTACTACATTTCTTTTTTTATTTTTCTTTTTCTTGTTTTTGTAGACAGAGTCTCACTTTGTTCCTCAGGCCGGAGTGCAGTGGCGCCATCACAGTGTACTGCAGCCTCAACCTCCTGGGTTCAAGCGATCCTCCCACCTCAGTGCCACCACTACTCCCCTCCACGAGTAGCTGGGAATACAGGCACATGCTACCATACTAGACTAATTTTTTTTAATTGCACCTAACCCTTTTATTATCCTGATCTAGAGGAAAGATTTAGTACACTTATGCTCAAATGAACACTGGACCCATGTAGCAGGGCTGAGCAACTAGAACATGATTCAGAAATCAGTCAGTGAAAGACACGCTTGGACAGGACCAAGAGGCATCTCACTGCCACAAAACAAGGCGGCAGAGGGATTCTAAAACACAGCAAAAAGCACTCCTGCCCCTCCGAGGTCAAGAAGCTTATCCCATATTGGTATGTGGAGTGGCTTATTTTCTGATGACCACATGTGGGACTATTTCAACTGCCACAAGAAACCCCAGAAGGGTTGTTTTGTGTTTTCTTTTTTTTTGAAAGAAAGAAAAAGAGAGAAAAGGAGAAGGAAAGAAAGAGCAAAAGAAAGAAAAAGAATGAAAGAGAGAAAGAAAGAGGAAGAGAAAGAGGGAGAGAGAACAGGATTCTTGTTCTATTGCCCAGGCTAGAATGCAGTCTAAAAATGGGTATTT
>PVKP010010033.1:19082-66229 GCA_004027715.1 Plecturocebus donacophilus
GCATTAGCACACGCCCGGCACTATGCTACCCGTCCTTCATGGATTTATCTCATCAGGGTTCTAGTCCAAACTAGTTATGCGAACTTGAAAATTCACTTAATTTCTTTTTCTTCTTTTTTTTTTTTTTTTTTGAGATGGCATTTTGCTCCGTCGTTCAGGCTAGAGTACAGTGGTGTGATCTCGACCCACTCAACCTCTGCCTGCCAGTTACCAAGCGATTCTCCTGCCTCAGCTTCCCAAGTAGCTGGGACTCCAAGCATCTACCATCATGCCCAGCTAATTTGTGTGTTTGTGTGCATTTTTTAGTAGAGATCGAGTTTCACTATATGTTGGCCAGGCTGATCTCAAACTCCTGACCTCAGGTGATCCATCCACCTCAGCCTCACAAAGTCCTGGGATTATAGGCGTCAGCCACCGTCCCAGCCTTAATTTCTTAAAACTTGCTTCCTCGTGTATAAAATAAGATGGGATGAGCTTTTAAAGACCCCTTAGAAGTCTAAAATGTGATGACTCCATAAAGATAGCTGTCTGACAGCTATAGTCTTAGAGCATGAGACCAGCCAAGATAGGGCGCTCTCATCACACACACTCTTCCATGGAGATGTGGATAAGCCAATAAGAACTTCCCTATGAAAAAAAAAAAAAAGAAAATTAGCTGAGTGTGGTGGCAGACACCTGTAATCCCAGCCACTCGGGAGGCTGAGGCAGGAGAATCGCCTGAACCTAGGAGGCGGGAGGTTGCAGTGAGCTGAGATCGTGCCACTGCACTCCAGCCTGGGCAACAGAAGGAGACTCAGTCTCAAAAAAAAAAAAAAAAAAAAAAAAAAGAAGTTCCCTAGTGTTCCTGAGCAGCCCAGTGTTCCTTAGCTTTACTTTCGTCCTGACCCCAATTTATTCCATTACTTAATCCCCAGCCACATCAATTTCATCAATGGGAGGGCATCACAGAATCATGTCATGAGTCACACAGAATACCAGAGCTCAATCACCATGCATGGGTGTCCAGCTCTTTGAATGCAAGGCCTTTTTGGCTTATCTGTGGTGAAGGATATCACAAAAATTATGCACAGACTTTTTTTTTTAGTTCATCAGCTATCATTAGTGTTAGTGTATTTTACGTGTGGTCAAATGTGGCCCAGGGAAGTCAAGAGGTTGGACACCTGTGAAGGGACAGCTTCCCTAACTCCAGTCAGCTTGCATTTTCTGCCAGGAGGAGAATATTAAGTAGTAAATCATTTAATCTCTTTAGAATATGCAAAATATATTCTGGCAGTAGCATTTTGCTCTCTATCATAACGTTATACACAGTCAGCCACAAAACAATAATAGAGTCAGAACCTAAATAAAAGCCAGGATAATTCCACTTCCCACGTTTCTTCTCTCTATGTAGTAGCTGAATGTATTTAAGATTATAATTGCAATAGGCAAATGGCTGTTAGTCTCTTAACATGATGATATTGGAGGGAGTCACATTTGAAATTGTCTAACAAGTAAGACTATAGTTAATGTAGGTAAATGAGATGACGCCAGTGCAAAAATGAGCCTATGATTTCTTTTTTTACTTAGTATTTTTATTTTATTTCAACAGTTTTGAGGGAACAGGTAGTTTTTGGTTACATGAATAAGTTCTCAGTGGCGATTTCTGAGATTTTGATGCACCTACCACCCAGTGTACACTGTATCCAGTATGTAGTCTTTATCCCTCACCCCCTCTCACCCTTCCCCCTGAGTCCATTATCTTAGGTCTTTGCATCTTCATGGCTTAGCTGCCACTTATAAGTGAGAACATGATGAGGTTTAGTTTTCCATTCCTGAGTTACTTTGCTTAGAATAATGGCCTCCAACTGCATCCAAGTTAATGCCTAATGATTTTTAAAACAAATTTTCCCATTCTCGTCATCAATTCACCTTTCCATTATATTCTGAAATGCATACTTGTGTTGTTCACATTTCAAACAATAATATAAAATTCGATGCATTTTGACTTTTGTGTTGTTCACATTTCAAACAATAATATAAAATTCGATGCATTTTGACTTTTGTGTTGTTAACAGTGCTAAAAATAAAGATTTTATCAGCTCATGATAAAGGTACTCATGTTGAGGTCAATGTGAAGATTAAAAAAGTCTTAAAATCTACGAAATTGAAGATTTTCCGAGGAAAGCGAACATTATATCCAGAATCATGGACAGACAGAGGCTGCACTTGTCCAATCCTCAATCCTGGTGAGTATCAGACTTTCCTATCTTAGTACCTCCCTTGTCTGCTGATTTGCTGCTTGTCTTACATCCTCTGAAGCACAACAGAAACTCAGCAATAATGTCTCTCCTTTTCACGACCTGACTCCTGCGGAAAATCCCAATGAAATTCTTCGAACTAACGTGGAAAGTGTTTCTCTTCCACGTGCTCTACAAAAGTATAATATTTTAAAATCCAGCAATATAATTCTCTCTATCCTAAAGGATTGGTTCCAGGTGCCAGTTGCATAGAAAGCACTTTCCTGAATTTATCTGCCACTTGCTCTTTATCTGAAAGCGAGGTCCTATTACAGCAGAACCTGTTCCCAAAGGAAGTTCAAATGCACAATTCCATCTGTGGAAATAATATTGAATTCATTTCGACTATTGCATGAGAAGCATCTGTTTCTCCTGGAGCAAACAGCTCTGAAGTTCTCATCATCTTGTTTTTCATATAATGATTGTTCTGGTTTCCAATTAGAAACAGCAGATATAAACAAAACAAAAACTGTAAGATGATAGAGCAACTTGAAATAGAGACAGATTTGATCTGCACCTTTAAATGTGATTGCAGAAGTGAAGACAAACAAGTGAGCACAGGGATTCTTGCCCCAAGCACACATTTCATCCTGGGTCATAAGCTGCTTATTTCTTTGTCTCCCTCATCAAATTTGAGGATGGGATTTGGGCTTTTGATCATAGTATCTTCAATGCCTACCACTAGTACCCAGATAATGGTAACATAATACTTAGATAGCAGGTTCTAATAAATCATAATCCAAAAAATCCTCTGCATCTCCGCGCTTGTGTGGCTGTCATCTGTGTCTAGTGGCACTGATGAAACAGTCACATTATTTACGTTCTTGATCTAGTTTCTTCCCCATGTAAACCCACAGTTACATGGATTTTGCACCCAGCCTGGCCAACATAGTGAAACCCCATCTCTACCAAAAATACAAAAATGAGCTGGGTGTGGTGGTGGGCACCTGTTGTCCCAGCTACTTGGGAGGCTGAGGCAGGAGAATCGCTTGAACCTGGGAGGTGGAGGTTGCAGTGAGCTGAGATCACACCACTGCACTCCAGCCTGGGTGACAGAGCAAGACTCCATCTATCTCAAAAAAAAAAGAAAAAAAAAGTCTTTTGCAGTCTTTGATCAATAAATTTGAGAGAAACAGATAACTGAGAGAGAAAGACAGAGCATAAACTCATGATAAAAAATCCCCTCAGTCTAAACAAAGTCAACACTGATACATTACTTCTGATTTTGGCCAAGTGTTGACCAATCTCTCACATCCTTTTCTACCCTTTCAATAATGTATTTAAATTAATTTAGATTTTAATAAGGAAAACATAAAAAATAGCATTTTAAATTATAAAAATAAATAAATAGATAGACTGGGCATGGTGGTTCATGCCTGTAATCTCAGCACTTTAGGAGGCCAAGGTGGGAGGATAACTTGAGCCCAGGAGTTCTAGACCAGTTGCCCAGACGGGCAACACAGTGAGACCCCAGTATCTACCAAAAATTTTTTTAAAAATTAACTGGGTGTGGTGGTGCATGCCTGTAGTCCCAACTACTTGGGAGGCTGAGGTAGGAGAATCACTTGAGCCCAGGAAGTCAAGGCTGCAGTGAGTCATGACTGAGTCACTGCCCTCCAACCCCGGAGAAACAGAGCAAGACCCTATCTCAAAAGAAATCAAAAATACATAAATAAATAAAATTCCAAAGAACAAATTGAAATCATAAGAATCTTGGGCTTTGAATACAGGAAACTAAAAATAATTCATTTAAGTTCTATTTCCCAATGATTTGTGCTTAGGACCTTCTAAGAGCTTTCCTACTGTCTTGGAAAAAGAAAAAAAAATAAGTCTGCCCAGTTTAGTGACATTAAAAACAAAAGCTTTGACCATCTGAGCCACCCTCCAGGAAGTGAACTATACTTCCTAATCAGGTTTCTGCCAAGCTGAGTCAAAGAATCAGCTGAGTTCATCACAATTGAAAACATAAGCGCAATTATTCAAAGAATTCTTGAAAACATGTTTACTTGCTTTGAAGTAAAGACTGGAACTTGCCAAAGCAAAACCAGACACTCTTTCATTTTACTTTGTTTTTCCAATTTTACAAGTTCAATAGCTAAGGCCAAAGAAAGCTGATAAGAAAACTGAAACCTTACACGCCAGCCTGCTTCCTTGGCTACTTTGGAAAAGAAACAATTCTATTGAGTACTCCTGCATATTCATTCATTCTTAATTCATGCATGCATGTACTCATTCATCAGTCATATTTAGAATACCAAGACTAGCACTAAAGTATTATATTTTCTTTTTCCATGGATACAAAATAAACTTCGTGTTTTCAAAAACGTAGCAAAGTAGTTGTCAAAACCCTAGAGACAGGAAAATAAAATATAAACGCTAATAAGAGATGTAAAAGAACATTGTTTTGCATGTTTATTTTTGGTGTAATTTAACTTGTATTTACACTTTAAATTAATGGTAAATTCCTGCTTGTCCTATTTGTAGTTTCAAAGTAAATTCATTAAAAAATACTAGACTTAATCCTGAGATTTCTTTTCTTCTTTGTTTAAAAACAGGATTCTTTGCTCCATTGCCCAGGCTAGAGTGGTGGTACGATCACTGCTTACTGCAGCCTCAGCCTCCCAGGCTCAAGCAATCCTCCTGCCTCAGCCTTCCAAGTAGCTAGAACTACAGACATGCCACTACACCCAGCTAATTTTTGCTTTTTGTAAACGGGGTCTCGCTGTGTTGCCCAGGCTGGTCTTAAACTCCTGGCCTCAAGCAGTCTTCCCACCTCAGCCCCCAAAAGCACTGGGATTATGGGCAAGAGCCACTGCATCCAGCCCTAACCCTGAAGTTTCTTAAAAATTGTTTATTGTATTTTTAAATGAGGACTTTATTATTTTAGACATTATACAGTTTTAAGGCTACTAAATATTGAGATTCTTTTTCATGCAGAAGCTAACGTTACCTTTTAAATAATTTAAATGCCTTTTCATTCATTTTACATTGTACTCTCCAGTGTTAGAAACCTCTCTGTGTCATTATTTTCCTTTTTCTCTTTTTCTGAAAACACCGTAATAGCATTTTTTAAAGTCTAGGATTAGTTTTATTTAATAATCTTTTAGCAGGGTACAGTGGCTTACACCTGTGATCCCGGCACTTTGGGAGGCTGAGGTGGGTGGGTTGCTTGAGCCTAGGAGTTCGAGGCCAGTCTGGGCAACATGGCGAAACCCCATCTCCAAAAAATACAAAAATTAGCTAGATGTGGTGGCATGAGCCAATAATTCCAGCTACTCAGAAGGCTGAGGGGAAGGATTACCTTAGCCTAGGGAGGTCAAGGCTACAAAGTTGAGATGGTGCCACTGCATATCAGCCTGGGTGACAAAGTAAGACCCTGTCAAAAAAAAAAAGGAAGGGACGGAGGAGAGCAAAGGAGGGATAAAGGCAGGGAGGGAAGGTGTTTAGGGGAAATTTTTAAATTTCACATTTTTATCGTCCAGAGATCATCTCTGTTAATAGCTTAACACAAATCCTTTCCAACCTTCCTCTGTGCGTGTTATATTTTTTAACTAAAATGATACAGTATATGCTCCATTCAGTAACCTGCATCATTCTGTTAATAAGCTTTACCTTCAATTTCAGTTTATTTTTGTATTATCTAATACTCAGGTTATATTTCTGTCTCCCAACTGATCCCAAAATGTCCTCTAGAGCTGATTTGTCCTTGCCAGTATTCAATCCAGGATCACACATTATATCTAGTTCTTCAGTCCCTCAAGTCTCTTTTATTCTAGCATAGTTCCTTTTTTGACTTGTTGAGGAAACCAGGACAGATGCCCCATCCATTATCTGACCATCAACATTTGTGTGGTTGGTTTGTTTATGGTGGTGTTTAGCTTGTTCCTCTATCTCTTCTATCTCCTGTAATCTCTAAAGAAAGGCTTGATTGATTCAAGACAAACATTTTAGATAGAATCCATTTTAGAGATCACTGTGTGCTTCATGTTGAATCATGTAGAATGCACATGGTACCTGGATAACCACCCATCACTGTCTCTAAGGTTGACCTTTGGATTACATTGAAGGCAGTCTGATCTCTCCATTGCCAAAATTTTGTTTTACCTTTAGAGATAGAAAAGAATGAGTGTGGCATTATGTAGGCTATATATACAAGTATCCAGTTTTCCATTAACCATTTATGTTATGACTTTATTGCCAATTGGTAATCATTTCCTGAATCAATAATTTCATTAGAGTCCGAGAAATGATGTTTTTCTAATTCTTTCTAATTCTCTTCTTTTATTCACTGGCACTTCTCTGTAAGAGGGCTTTCTCTCCCAAGCTGGACGATTAAGTTACCATGAAATACAGTTCTTATTGTAAAGACAGGATAAATGCTACATTTTTTCCCCTATAATTTCTAATTTTCAACCTAAGTGTTTTTAACAGCTGCTTTTAAAGATGATAAATTAATTTTTCTCTGGCTTTCTCATTATTTAGTGTCATTTTGGAATTATGGATTTCTATGGATTTAATGTGTTTCCAAACACACAACAGTTATGTTTCTTGGTGCTCAACTTATCACCACTTTAACAAGTTATAACCCCTTCCTGCTAGCTGCTGTGTCCTTTTAAAAAGACCCACTTTCAACTTTGAAAGCTTTCTTGTTTTTTAAAACAATAAGATGTCCCATGCTCAACTTCCTGCCCTGAACCTGGAATAAGCCATTTTCCAAGAAGCCTTCTTTTGTCTTCTGTTAGTGAAACATGTTATTAAAGACCACAGTATGTTTGTTACAGGTGTTCTTTACTACTGGGATGACGTTTTTTTCTGTCATTTCAGCAAAAAACAAGCAATGAATCAATTTAAATTGTAAGTTTAAGTTGATATTTTCAGTTGAATTTTAGCCTCTAGCATTCACTTAATTTTTAAAAGTATGCCTCTTATACACTGGAAAGTTTTTATTTTATAAACATGATTATTTTATTTATCCTATAATTTTTAAAAATTTTCCTAAATACCAAAATCTACATTATTACAAACATTAACTGAAGGCAATTATATTTCTTTTTGGTAATCTGTAGGTAATGAGACTGTCCTTTAATTTTTTGAGTGTATTAGCTAAAATTTGTTATCTGAAGCCTGAAAAGAATTTTGAATTGCAAAGACATCATGAGATCTAGTCAAGTTTTATCATTCATTTAGTTTTTTTAAATATATGACAAATATCCTATTCCAAAAACACATAGGCTTTATATAGGGAATATGTATTATTTTTGTATAATCCATAGCTTCCTTCCAATTTGTTTTCCCAAGTGCTTGTTTTACTTTTATAAAAATCCTAGGCTGGGTGCAGTGGCTCATATCTGTAATCCCAGCACTTTGGGAGGCTGAGGCAAGCGGATCACCTGAGGTCAGGAGTTCAAGACCAGCCTGGCCAACATGGTGAAACCCTGTCTCCTAAAAATACAAAAATTAGCCAGGCTTGGTGGTGCATGCCTGCAATCCCAGCTACTTGGGAGGCTGAGGCATGAGAATTGCTTAACCCAGGAGGCAGAGGTTGCAGTGAGCCAAGGTGGCACCACTGCACTCCAGCCTGGATGACAGAGCGAGACTCCATCAAAAAAAAAAAAAAGCAAAAACAAAAAACACCTCCTTAACATACACTACCATACACAGCAAGTCTCCAAGATATACTGATCTAGAGCAGTACAGTAAGTGTCCTTAGAACCCTCGGTTCTTTGCCATAGAGTGCGGTATAGTACAAAGGAAAAGTTCTAGAATCAGCAAGACCTGAGTTTGAGTACAGGTGCTGCTACTTACAAAAGGCTACTGAACAAGTTTCTTAGCCTTGCTGAGCCTCAGTTCCTCATTTGCAAAACGAGGGAAAAAATACCTACTTCACAGGGTTATTTTCAAAACTAAATGAGATCATACAAGTAAAGCATACATGTGCATAGTAAATGCTTACTAAATGCCAGCTATTAATGTCTCTTACTTCTTATTCCAACCCTGAATATATAAAACTGCTGGAGTTGGCCAGGTGGCTCATACCTGTAATCCCAGCACTTTGGGAGGCCGAGGTGGGCAGATGGCTTGAGTCCAGGAGTTCGAGACCAGCCTGGGCAACATGATGAAACCCCATCTCGACAAAAACATGAAAAAATTAGCTAGGCATGTTGGCGCACACCTGTGGTCCCCACTACTTGGGAGGCTGAGGCAGGAGGATCGCCCAAGCCCAGGATGTTAAACTGCAGTGAGCCAGGATCATGCCACTACCCTCCAGCCTGGGTGGCAGCAGACCCTATCTCAAAATAAATACAAAAGAAATCTGCTGGAGTCGCAGCTCTCCCTTCAATAAAGTATGATACTATATAGCCCCTAATTTTGTTCTCTTTTAGGTTTGGAATACCTTGTAGCAGGACATGAGGATGTAAGAACAGGCAAACTAATTGTGAATATGAAAAGCTTTGTCCAGCACTGGAAACCTTCTCTTGGAAGAACAGTCATGGATATTTTAAAAAGAGAGTGCAAGTAGCAATAAGATGGATAACACATAATGGCACTTCCCTATGTACAAAACACAAACTTTAGAGCAAGAAAACCTCAAAAAGGAAACTGGAATTTTTTTAAGTGCCAAAATGTATAGAAATGTTTCAATGCATGGATCTTATCTAACTTATCGCTTCTAGGCCCATGTTTAAATACAGTTTTATTTCATAAGAGAAATGAAAACCCCTACACTGACATGTTTTCTATGGGACTGATTCTGAAACTCAAGAATATTTTAATAGCAGCATGACATTTAGCAGTAATCCATTAAGGGCAGTACCTCTAACAACAAACTCCTTCCAGCTTCAGCTACCTTACTTACATTTGATGCTACTTAAGGTAATGAATGAGGTTTTAAGGAATCCCCAACCCTACTATCAGAAAATGTAAAAAAGAACCTTCCTTTGTCTGTTATGCATGAACTTTGGTCTGTAGGTATTAAATGGAACCTCTCCATGTGTATATAGTGTTTCCTTGTATAAAGCACTTTACTACCTATCACTTGTGTTGTGAACATTTGGAGGCTGCTGTTGACAGAAAGAAAAGGGTGTGTCAGGAAGCCTGCTGAAGCAGATGTGCTAGCATGTGTGGACAAAAGTGACCATATAAAGGAAGTTGAGCTACTTAACTCTGAACACTTGGAGAAACTAGGTGAAGATGTGATCACCAAGGAGAGTATGTATGCATGAAGTTTCAGCTTCAAGCTGGAGGCTAGATTCCAAGATGACAGCCATGAGGAAACTTTTTAAAAAACTAAACAAGACAAGACTTTAAGAGAAAGAAATCACAAATGTAGACCTATGCTTGGCTGAAGGGGAAATGGACTTTAAATTTTAAAAAGCTCATTTGCAATGCACTTGTATACACTTCAAAAATTGTTGTAGACACAGAATTTGTTATATTTTTGTGCTTAGTATTTAAACCTGAATACCGAAACGGTTTTCCTCCTTGTCTTTCTTAACAGTAATAGTCATTATATTTACCCGTTTTTAAACACAATGTGATAGTCAACAAATTACAGGTTTTCATTAATATTCATCTTGTGTACCCATGCATAACCACTATAGTTTCTTTTGTACTTGAATATACAAAACAACACAGTGCCATATGAATAATTTCGCATTGATTTTTTTTCCCTGAAGTCCTGTGGACTTGCAAATATATATATATATATATATTGCTTTGTTAATTTGTTTTTATATTTCATATATGGAATAAAGGAATATGATCTCCTGATTTTTGTCTCATTTATTAACTCTTTGAATGATGCTAAAGATTATCATCTCATAATGAGGGAACTTAAATCTAATTAAGAAAATAAAACAAGACCCTGGTATTTCCACTCTGTTACTCCAGGCTTTTGGAATGGGGTGGAAGCTAACTCAGATGAATTTATTTTCTGTAGCCTTGGACACACACTTTTTTCATCAGATACACTGTGATTTTTATATTACACTAATTTTAACTAATTTTAAAAGCAATAAATGTTCATTGTTGAAAACACAGAAAAAAGTATAATGGGAAAAAATATTTATACTCCAGCCATCCTGGGATAAGAGCCATTAGCACTCTGGTGTCTATAACATAGACTGTTTTCTGTGCATACATATATACATTTATATAATTGGAATTATACTAAACATAGCCTTACAAAATTTGCTTTTTCACCTGTAGAATGTCTCTTAGCTTCTTACCTATCCTATCTTATTCTGGTAGATGGACCACTATCTAGTATGGTTATAATTTAGAAGCAACTTATAAAACATGTTGGTAAGTGTAGCATACCAAGAAAAATATTTTAAATACTTCAGATACAGGATTTTCCATTTCAGTTTGTTTAAAATAACAAATACCCACCTTGAAGAGAGTAGAAATTTTAAAAAAGTAAAAGAAGTTCATAAAACATTAGCCCCCACCCCAAAAACACATTTATAGTGTATATAGTGTTCTTAAAGTTCTGAAAGAGGGCCAGGCACAGTGGCTCACACCTGCAATGAGGCTGAGATGGGAGGATTCATAAGGCCAGGAGTTTGAGACCAGCCTGGGAGATGTAGTGAGACCCCCGTCTCTTAAAAAAAATTATACAGGCATGTAGTACATACCTGTAGTTTCAGCTACTCAGAAGGGTGAAGCAGGAGGATGTCTTGAGCATAAGGTTTCAAGGTCACAGTGAATTCAAGGTTACAGTGAGCTGTCATCATGCCACTGTATTCCAACCTCGGTAACTGAATAAGACCCTGTCTCAAATACATAAATAAAAGTTCTGAAAGAGAGACAGATTATAATAGCATCTGACCCTGTTTGGCAAAGAAAGAGGGAGATTTTTTTTTTCTTATTTTACATACATTTGTATTGCTTGACTTTCTTTCACTAATCGTGTACTACTTTGTAATTTATTTATTATTATTTTTTGAGACGGAGTCTCACTCTGTCACCCAGGCTGGAGTGCAGTGATGCGATCTCAGCTTACTGCAACCTCTGCCTCCTGGGTTCAAGCAATTCTCCTGCCTCAGCCCCCTGAGTACTTGGGACTATAGGTGCTGCCACCACACCCAGCTAATTTTTGTATTTTTAGTAGAGACAGGGTTGTGCCATGTTGGCCAGGCTGGTCTTCAACTCCTGACCTCAGATGATCCACCTGCCTCAGCCTCCCAAAGTCCTAGGATTACAGACGTGAGCCACTGTGCCCAGCCTGTAGTTTATTTTTTAAAATAAAGTTTAACCAATTGTTTTCAAAGTATGTTGAAGTAAAATGAGAACTAAAAAGTTTAATTTTGTCTAGTTTACCAAATTCTTGGGTCCCAATGTCTTCCCAGTCCTCTGACTAGAATATGCTTCCTTCATTGCTCTTTCAAGTACCTTTTCTGGCAACATTCAAAAACAAAGGTTACTATTAGAACTATTTCTAAAGATCTCGATTCTCAAATCACTTTCAGCCTTCCAGTGCAGTTTTATATTTTCCATGAGTGTCATTTGGCTTCCAAAGTGGAAAAAAAAGGAAAAGAAAGAAACCTTGTGTTCCCAATTTTGTAAATGTAAAGAAGAAAATGGAGCTGACCGCCTCATGACCTCATTCCCATCATCCCGTCATCCCAACATCCCATTATCATAACATCCCATCATCATAACATCCCAACATCTCATCATCCGAACATCCCAACATCCCATCATTCCATCATCCCAACATCTCATCATTGCATACTGCCATCCTGCCACATACACTTTCTCCTCCTTAGCCTCTTTCAAAATAACCACCTTGGCACTAAGGCAGCAGAGTAAAATAAGACTTCCATCTATGGCCATAGGAACCTGAATACTTCCTTTGAGAGCTGCTGGGAAAGTCTCTGCCCCTGGACCTTTACTCTGCACGCCCTGGGCTTTATTAGCCAGCACTGAGCTTCATAATTGCCACATACCTATCCGTGTGATTTGCCTGAGGTCAACACAGTCCTGCCCTCTTCTTACATCATTTTCCCTGTAGAGGAATGTTGCTAATATTTAGTATTTGATGCAATGGAAATTCTCAATAATAGGATAATCTTTTAATAGTGTCTTCTAAATGAGGTCAAATCTGTGGGGATGTGACCATGAGCCAAATAGCAGTGTCCATCTGGCTATGTTAAACAGAGAGCAAGGACTGTTATGGGTAAACATAGTTCTTGGGGACACATCAGGTTGTTGCAAAACAAATCCTTTTCTAAACGATCAGAGACTTACCAATTCTAAAGGGTGGGAAAAAGAACCTTAAAAATATCTCGTGCTGGCTCTCCCTCTGCCACTCCCCCGGAATGCCTGAGAACAAGAATGAGCACCGCCTGGCCTGCTGAGTTTTGTGAGAGGTCCCAGGACTGAATCGCTTTTGTGCTCATTGTTTCAATGATAAGCAGTCCCTGAATCTAACTTTATCAAAGGGCCAAACTCACATCTTATTTCCCACAGTTTGGAAGGAAAATATTTATGAATAACCTCAATTTTGCAAGAGAGATTGGTATGATAAAAATGGAATAGAAGCAAAAGGGTACACCTCAAGTGACTGACACTTTCTTTTTTTAAGCCTCTCAGAGAATGATTTGTCTGAAAATACTTTTTTAAAAATGATGCCCCAGTCCCTGCGTTCCTACACTTTCACCAAAGAAATGTAAACTTGTCTCTACTTTTTGAGGATTGCTGATTGTGTTGGAAACATGCAATTTTTTAGATGACAAATTCCCAGATTTATTATTAGTCTGTTTGTATATGTGAATAACTAAAGAAGCAGAATGTTAGTCACGAGAAAGAAAGAAACATGCACCGGGCCAGAGATTTCCAGAAGGTAAGATGTATGTTCCACTAAGAGAGGGTTTTGCCCGGGTGCAGTGGCTCATTCCTGTAATTTCAATACTTGGTGAGGCCAAGGTGGGCAGATAACTTGAGCCCAAGAGTTTGAGACCAGCCTCTGCAAGATAGGAGGATCTCATCTCTACAAAAACTACAAAAAATTAGCTGGATGTGGTGGCACGTACCTGTAATTCCAGCTACCCAGGAGGCTGAGGAGAGAGGATTGCTTGAGCCTGGGAGATCAAGGCTGTGATTGCACCACTGCACTCCAGCCTGGGCTACAGAGTGAGACCCTGTCTCAAAAAAAAGACAGAAGAAGAAGAGAGTTTTAGTAGATGCTGAATACATTTCTAGTTTCTTAGTATGTCACAGGTAGGGGAACCGTGTTCCAAAATGTGATCATTAGTAATGAATTTATTATTAAATCCAAGAATATTCAAGACTTGCTAGAAATGATTAAATCATGGTGTGTGCATGTGACCAGGAGAGAACAGCAGCCAGACAAGGAACCTGCTTCCCAGAAAGAAAAGCAATCACTGTTAGCAGATTTTCACAGTATCCGTTAAATAGTCTGCCCAGAAACTCCCTGGATGCCTCCTCAGCTAGAACACTGCCAAAGTTTTCAAATTTGGTGACTAAAAAATAATCCCAGCACTTTGGGAGGCCAAGGTGGGAGGACTGCTTGAGCTCAGGAGTTTGAGACCAGCCTGGGCAACATAGTGAAACCATGTATCTCCAAAAAATACAAAAATGTGCAGGGCATGGTGGTGTGTGCTTATAGTCCCAGTTACTCAGGAGGCTGAGGTGAAGGATCACTTGAGCTCAGGAAGTCGAGGCTGCAGTGAGCCATGATCTTGCCACCATACTCCAGCCTGGGCAACAGAGCAAGACATTGTCTCAAAAAAAAAAAAAAAAAAAAGATAATATCAATGTATAAATGATAGCCAGCAGTAATGAAGAGTTTACTACATGCAAAGCATTTTCTTAGTGCTTTATAGGTGTTTTCTCCATTTTATGCTCCTAAGCACCCCTGAGGTGCATGCTATTAATATTCCCATTTCTCAGATGAAGAAACAGAGGCACAGAGAGACCAACTAAATTGTTCAAGCACAGTCAGAAAATAATTGTGAAGCCTGAATTTGAACCCATGCATTCTAACTCACAGTGTCCATATATCAGCCCTTAAAAGGGCATTCTTGCATTCAGAAAGGATCCAGAGGTGATGCCAGCTGCACCATTTGCATTCGTGGCTGTTTCTTTAGTTGAGGGAGGAGAACTGAAAGTCAGCATCTCTTCTGGGTTTTTCTTCACACTCCCAACTGTAATGTAGTCCATCATCCCACTCTGCAGCTGCGTCATCGTCTACTCTTTCCTGTGCTTGCAGTGCCATCAGAGTATTGCTACCTAATGTCATTTATATTAAGAGGAAATGGAAATGGTAAGAGTCCTTTTTTCAAAAAAAATTTTTTTGAGACAAGGTCTCACTCTGTCACATAGGCTGGAGTGTGGTGGCGTGATCACAGCTCACTGCAGCCCCAGCCTCCTGGGCTCAAGCAATCCCCTTGCCTCAGCCTCCTGAGTAGCCTGCGGTCCCAGCTGGAGGTGCACCACCACACCCAGCTGATTTTCTTTTAATTATTTGTAGAGATTGAGTTCTGGCTGTGTTGCTCAGGCTGGTCTGGAACTCCTGGCCTCAAGTGATCCTCCTGCCTCAGCCTCCCAGAGTGCTAGGATTACAGGTGTCAGCCACTGCCTGGCAAGAGTCTCTTCTTTCCCTTTGCCCTTTTCCTCTTGGTCTGGTTTTCTGAGGTCCATTTCGACAGAAGATCCACTTTTGCATGTATCAGTAATGATCCTGAATGAGTGACTATGAAATTCAATAGCATTCAAATCCGTCCTGTTAGCTCTGACCTTTGCTATATAGAGAAATTCTGCTTGCAAGATGAATGAGAAGGAATTACACCAGAGAGACACAAGGAAATAGGAAAAAATAGAGAATGTAGGCACTTTGTCAACCAAGGGGAGGGAGAAAGGGGCAGAAAACAAAAGATAACGATGTAAGAGAATCAAGGCAGGTAACAGCTAGAAAAAAGGCAGTTTGCAGGAGGCGGAGGCTGCAGTGAGCTGAGATTACACCACTGCACTCTAGCTTGGCAACAGAGCAAAACTCCATCTCAGATTTAGAAACAAAAAAGGCAGAGGCAGTTTGTTCTAGTAAGAACATGCAAAATGTTTCAAGGTAGAATATATTCAGTTAATCAGTTCTTCCATTGTTAGACACCATGATTTATGTAAGGTATTTCTGAATATTTATTACGAAAATTTTTCATCTAACTCTCTTGCTGTTAGTTGTGTTTGAAGAGCCAGAAAAGCTACAGAAGATATAATACAGAAACCATATAATACAGAAAAGCTACAGAAGAAAGAATACAGAAACCATAGGCAATGGTAACTAGAAAACTAGGGAAACCCATTACTTTTATCATATACTAAAATCGATCTTTTTTTTTTTTGAGATGGAGTCTTGCTCTGTTGCCCAGGCTGGAGTGCAGTGGTGCGACCTCAGCTTACCACAACCTCTGCCTCCCGGGCTCAAGTGATTCTCATGCCTCAGCCTCCCAAGTAGCTGAGACTACAGGCAAGCGCCACCGCACCTGGCTAATTTTTGTATTTTTAGTAGAGATGGGGTTTCACCATGTTGGCCAGGCTGGTCTCAAACTCCTGGCCTCAAGTGATCCGCCAGCCTTGGCCTCCCAAGTGCTGGGATTATAGGTATGATCCATGTACGTGGCCTGAAACTGAATTTTTAATTTACCCTTTACAGGGTAACTGGTCAACAAAATATTGAATATCAGTAAGCACTGCTAAAAGTTGTTTTCAACATACGTGCTCATGACAGTAATGGTTATCACTTTTGCCCTTATGTGCTAGGTGCCATGCCAAATCTCAATGGATTTTCTCCTTGGACCTCACATAATGGCCCTGTAAATATTATCAGGCCAAACCTGAGGACCAGAGTGGTCAGATAACTCATCCAAGGTCACAAAGCTAGCAGGAGGCAAAGCTAGGATTTGAACCCTGATTTACCTGCCTTTAGAAGCAGTATTTTTCACTTCTGCACTCCACTGAAGCCTTTAAATCAATGAGTCTCAAATCACATGCATAAAAATTGGCAGACAGCTTGTTTTCCACGCACAGGCCCAGGCTTCTACCTCAGAGAGTCTGTTTCCAAAGGTCTAGATGGAGTTCGGAGAGGAACATTTTCTTTCTTTTTTTTTTTGAGGTGGATTTTCGTTCTGTTGCCCAGGCTGGAGTACAATGGCCCGATCTTAGCTCATTGCAACCTCTGCCCCTCGGGTTCAAGTGATTCGCCTGCCTCGGCCTTCCAAGTAGCTGGGATTACAGGTGCACACCACCACGCCCAGCTATTTTTTGTATTTTTAGTAGAGACGGGGTTTCACCCTACTGGCCAGGCTGGTCTCGAACTCCAGACCTCAGGTGATCCACCCGCCTTGGCCTCCCAAAGTTCTGGGATTACAGGAGTGAGCCACTGCGCCTGGCTGAAGGAAGAGCATTTTCATAAGCACCAGCAGTAACTCAGACCGAGGTGGTCTACAGGCGAGACTGAGAAGCACTGCACTGGACGCTTTTATACAACAGTCTCGAAAAACCTGCGTGGACAGAAATCTACTTGGCCTTTGTCACAAATGCTATTTTATGAATAACAGAATCATTAGTCCTGTTATGGTTACCCAAAAACTGAGATGGTGGAAAAGGAGAATGGGAAGGACCTCACGTAATAGCCCTGTAAAGTCAGTAAGAGAATCCTTAAAGTCAGTCAGAAAGGAGATTCCTCCAACAGTTACATATCCTTACTTCCTACGCTGGCCTTACTCAGACCTGTGAAATAGCTAAATTTGCCTTTGCCATCTCTGCCCCTCAATCCGCTTTGGACGATGTCTCCCCGGCTGCCGGTCGACTTCATTACTGCACGGAGTCCACACCAAGAAGCTAGACAACACTCTCAACTCCCAGCTTTCCCCCCAGCCTCAGTCCGCTTACTTAGCAAGATGTTACCCTCAACCAAGAGACTGATGGGATAATAAGATAAAAGAAACCATTCTAATGCAATACTTTCCCATTTTCCCACTTCCCAATTCTCTCCTAACACAATGCATTCATGACCCAAAGAAGCCAGGCATGTCTGCAGAAAACTTTTTTTTTTTTTGAGACAGAGTCTCGCTCTGTCGCCCAGGCTGGAGTGCAGTGGCACGATCCAGCTCACTGCAACCTCCACCTCCCGGGTTCAAGTGATTCTCCTGCCTCAGCCTCCCGAGGAGCTGGGACTACAGGCACGTGCCACCATGCTCAGCTAATTTTCGTATTTTTAGTAGAGATGGGGTTTCACCATATGGTCAGGCTGGTCTCAAACTCCTGACCTCGTGATCTGCCTGCCTTGGACTCGCAAAGTGCTGGGGTTACAGGTGTGAGCCACTGCACCCGGCCAGAAAACTTTTTTTTAAGACAGTCTCACTCTGTCACCCAGGCTGGAATGCAGTGGAGCAACCTCAGCTCACTGCAACCTCCACCCCCCGGGTTCAAGTAAGTCTCGCACCTCAGCCTCCCAAGCAGCTGGTATTACAGGCACCTGCCACCACGCCCGGCTAATTTTTGTATTTTTAGCAGAGACAGAGTTTCACCGTGTTGGCCAGGCTGGTCTCCACCTCCTGACCTCAGGTGATCCGCCCCGCTTGGCCTCCCAAAGTGTGAGGATTATAGGCGTGAGCCACCACTCCCAGCCTGCAGAAAACTTTTAACGAGTGATTCTAACTGTGGGTATTTCAGGCACTGGCGGCAGGCCAGTGGGGGAGATATTTTTGGTCAGATGTGTCTTTTGATGCCTCATAAATCAGGCTGCCTAGACAGCTTCTAATTTTGCTTTAGGCAGTGCCAGTCCTGGACACACACTCCATTGTACCCCCCAGAGGCTTAAGAAGTAAGGAGAAAGGTGAACAGGAAGTGACATTAAGAAAGGAAAACATGGAGGGCAGCTTAACTTACCCTCTCTCTGAAATGTAGATTCAAGCCACAAATAAGAGAAATCCACACGGACTCCACACTTGTCCTTCCCATTCCTGTGAACGAGAAATAAAATGAAATCCAGGATAGCATTTTTTTTTGTTGTTACACATCGGGAGAAAAAACAAGGAGACATATACAGCTTGCACCACAGCAAACAGAATTCCTTAACATCAGAAACACTCCTCCGTACCAACACGCTCCTACACACAGAGAGGCTGGGCAGTGACCTTCAGCGACATAGAGAGCCTTTCATACCAACTGAGAATATACAACTGGATATTTTTATCCGCATGTTCCCTGCCTCTCTGATAAATGTTATACTAATCAGTTGGAAGCAAAAATACAGTGAATGCATTTTTTCAAATAATATTTATAAGTACACTTAATTTGCATGCCCCTAAACTTTGTAGGTTTCACCAAATGCTTCAGGAGAGAAGACTAAGTTTAGGAACAACCTGCCCCTCCGAGTTTCCACTTGCTCTCAGATATTATCCTACCAGAACTGGCTAAAGGCTCTCTGAGAAGTAATGTTTAAAGCCTCATGTTGGTCAAGCTGGTGGCTCATGTCTATAATCCCAGCACTTTGGGAGGCTGAGGCAGGATGATCCCTTGACCCTGGGAGTTCAAAACCAGCCTGGGCAACATAGGGAGATCCCATTTCTACCAAAAATTTAAAAATTAGCTGGGCATGGCGCCACACACCTATGGTCCCAGCTACTTGGGAGGTTGAGGTAAGAGGATTGTTTGAGTCCTGGAGGTCATGGCTGCAGTGAACCTTGATCACGAACTTTGGATCCTGACCATAATCAGCCTGGGCAACAGCATGAGCCCCTGTCTCAAAAAAATAAAAGTAAAAATTGACTTTTCAGGGTTCGATAGCTTTATGAAATATCTTCTCCTTTTGTAAACACAAAATAACACGCATGTAAAAACCAAACAATAAATACCTTACAACATGCAGAGTAATTTGTAATCTTCATAAATGAATAAATAAATTCATAATTTATCAACTTTTTTTGAGACAGGGTCTTGCTCTATCCTCTAGGCTGGAGTGACAGGGTGATATCATAGCTCGCTGCAGCCTTGACCTCCTGTGGCTCAAATGATCCTCCCACCTCAGCCTCCCAAGTAACTGGGACTACAGGCATTTGCCACCATGCCCGGATTTTTTTTTTTTTTTTTTAGAAGAGACAGATTCTCCCTATGTTGCCCAAACTTAATCTATAAATTTTTGTGGCAATAAATAGATGCTTTCGCTTTCTAACTTTCCCACTGCATAGATAGTTCATTATTTAAATTCCTTACTGAACTGACATGATTTAAGGAAAGATAGGGTTGGGATCAGCATTTTCAGAGGGCTGAACACCATCACGATCATCTCAAGTAATCCTCAGAACCACCTTTGAAGTAGGGATTATTATTTCATTTCATAGATGAGGACCTCCAGAGGAAGGGGAGTAAAGTAACTTGCCCTAGGCCAGACAGCTAGCAAACTAGCAGAGCCAACATCTATAGGTGCTAAGTTAACGAATGAACCTATAGGTGCTAAATGAAGATGATCTACAATCCAACAACATTATGTCTGCCTGATTCCAAACCCTGTGCTCCTGCGACTACATCAGCCGCTTTAAAGCTCTGAGTCCCTTCACAGCATCATCCGTTGGACTGTAGCTCTCCATTCATTAGTTTGCACCTATTTCTTCTCAGCCTCCTGTGTGATAGGTCCAGTTCTAGGTTCTGGAGATATAGCAGCTCACGACACGCAATCCATACTCTGTATTCGACACCCCCCATTCTAGTGGGGGCGGTCCTTCAGAAGATCATTCCAATAATCCCTGCTCTTTCTCCATTGTAGGGCTTCTTTATGGAGCACTCAATGCCCTAAATGGATTCAGAGAAGTATTTTGTTTCCATCACTAAAGGGAAAATTCAATACAAGAGACCCCATCATCTTGATTGTATTGAATACTGTTTTTTCCCCAGGTGACTTGAAACAATAAATGACTAAATCCTCCAGAGTAGAAAGCTGTTATAACTGGATAATGGCCACAAAACAGGAGTTTCTGAGTTTCACTTAACGCCCAAGGGGAAGCCGCAGAATTCTTCCTCCACCACCCTTTACCGAGCTGACAAGGTCCTGCTCTGTGCTGTGCTCATTAATTTTCCTGTTGGCTTTAAAGATTTACAACAACTCCTGTCTGCCCCCCATGTGAGAAAAAGTCAGGGATCCCCGCCTGCCCAAGCCACGGAGTACTGGCTGGCTCTGTCCCCCACAAGCTGGCCGGGGGCTCCTCGATTCCTGTCATGGTAGCTTGAGAAGATTCACTTGCCACTGTGAGAAATAACAGTAACCAGAAAAGAAAAAATAAATAAATTCTAGGCATTCTTTCAAGACTTTGGGAAGTTCCGGCACATTCCAGCTGCGAAGGAATTCCAGTCTCTCCACTCATGTCAAAGCTCCAGCCCCATGCGTGTGTGCTTTGCACATTTAATAGACCAGAGCCTAGTAATTAACTCTATAAATTCTCTCCCTGGCGTATTTGTCATGAACTACATGCTGTTTCTATAGGAAGGTCAACCTGGGATTTAGTGAGTGAGTCTCAGGCTTTGGGCAATGACAGGTTTCAAAGGTTTGAAGCTTCTCAACATTAAGCATTGCTATTCCAGAGCAAGGAGCCAATCATCTGTGACCTGGAGAGTTTGCTGAAGATTTTATTCCTTAAGCTTAGGAAATTCACATCCATAACTACTTATGGTTGTTGTAAAGAGAAGTCTTCACTCCTTTCGCAGTCCAGAAAGCCAAATGTTTTTGTGTCTTTTTCTAGGTCCAAGGGCATCCTCCAAATCACCCCATTTGAGCCTCTCTTGTAAATCTCAAACTCACCTATAATTCCATTTAAGAAGGCTCACTTTCTGCTTACCTCCTAACTCTTCTTTGCCTATTTCATTTTTTGTCGTTTTTTTTGTTTTTGTTTTTGTTTTTTTTTTGAGACGGAGTCTTGCACCATCGCCTGGGCTGGAGTGCAATGGCACGATCTTGGCTCATGGCACCCTCTGCCTCCTGGGTTCAAGCGAATTCTCCTGCCTCAGATTCCCGAGTAGCTGGGATTACAGACAAACACCACCACACTCGGCTAATTTTTTTTGTGTTTTTAGTAGAGATGGGGTTTCACTACGTTGGCCAGACTGCTCACCAACTCCTGACTTCCTGATCCTCGTGCCTCAGCCCCTCAAAGTGCTGGGATTACAGGCGTGAGTCACCACACCTGGCATCCATTTCTTCCTCTATAAAGGAAGGAAGGGCCAGACACAGTGGTTTATACCTATAATCCCAGCACTTTGGGAGACTGAGGCAGGAGGCTTGCTTGAGCCCAGGAGTTTGAGACCAGCCTAGGCAACAAAGCGAGATCCAATCTCTAACAAAAAAAAAATGTAAGGCTGGGTGCAGTGGCTCACGCCTGTAATCCCAGCACTTTGGGAGGCTGAGGCAGGAGGCTTGCCTAAGATCAAGAGTTTGATTGAGACCAGCCTGGCCAACATGGTGAAACCCTGTCTCTATTAAACACAGAAAAATTAGATGGGTGTGGTGGTGGGTGCCTGTAATCCCAGCTACTCGGGAGGCTGAAACAGGAGAATCACTTGAACCCGGGAGGCGGAGGTTGCAGTGAGCCAAGATCGTGCCACTGCACTCCAGCCTGGGCAACAGAGCAAGATTCTGTCTCAGAAAGAAAAAAAATAAAATAAAAATTAAGCCAGGCACAATGGCTCACACCTGTAATCCCAATACTTTGGGAGGCCAAGGCAGCCAGATCACCTGAGGTCAGGAGTTCAAGACCAGCCTGGCCAACATGGTGAAACCTTGTCTCTACTAAAAATACAAAAATTAGCCCGGTGTAGTGGCGCATGCATATTTAATTCCAGCTACTTGGGAGGCTGAGGCAGGAGAATTGCTTGAATCCAGAAGACAGAGGTTATAGTCAGCCCAGATCACACCATTGCACTCCAGCCTGGGCAATAGAGCGAGACTCCACCTCAAAAAAAAACAAAATTAGTCAGGCATGATGGTGCATGTGTACAGTCCCAGCTACTGTGGAGGCTGAGGTAGAAGGATCCCTTGAGCTCAGGAGTCTTTGAGGTTGCAGTGAGCTATGATCATGCCACGGCACTCCAGTCTGGATAACAGAGTGAGACCCTGTCTCTAAAATAATAACAATAATAATGAAGGAAGGGAGAAGAATAAAAAGACCAATAAAAGAAGTTGCTTCAAGTTTTCTTAAGGGCAAGAGAAAAAAAAAAATCATTAAGAAGTGTTCCTGAGGCTAGGCACAGTGGCTCACACCTATAATCCCAGCACTTTGGGAGGTCTAGGAGGGCAGATCACTTGAGGTCAGGAGTTCAAGAATGGCCTGACCAACATGGTGAAACTTCGTCTCTACTAAAAATACAAAAATTAGCTGGGCGTGGTGGAAGGCACCTGTAATTCCAGCTGCCTGGGAGGCTAAGGCTGGAGAAGCACTTGAACCTGGGAGGCAGAGGTTGCAGTGAGCCGAGATCACAACACTGCACTCCAGCCTGGGCGACAGAGCAAGACTTCATCTCAAAGCAAACAAACAAGAAAAGCCGGGTGCAGTGGCTCACACCTGTAATCCCAGCACTTTGGGAGGCCGAGGTGGGTGGATCACCTAAGGCCAGGAGTTCGAGACCAGCCTGACCAACATGGTGAAAGCCTATCTTTAAAAATATATATATATATATATATTTTTTTTTTAAAAAAGAAGATTGGACAAAGTGTCTCTGAGGCCAGTCATGGTGGCTTACACCTGTGATCTCAGCACCTTGGGAGGCTGAGGTGGGAGGATCACTTAAAGCCAGGAGTTTGAGACCAGCCTGAGCAATATAGTGAGGCTCTCTTATTTATTTTTGAGACCGGGTCTCACTCTGTTGCCCAGGCTGGAGTGCAGTGGCACCATCTCGGCTCACTGTGACCTCTGCCTTCCAGGTTCAAGTGATTCTCCTGCCTCAGCCTCTCAAGTAGCTGGGACTACAGGCACACGCCACCACACCCAGCTAATATTTTGTATTTTAGTAGAGACAGAGTTTCACCATGTTGGCCAGCCTACCCTCGAGCTCCTGACCTCAAGTGATCTGCCTGCCTTGGCCTTCCAAAATGTTGGGATTACAGGTGTGTAATACCATGCCCAGTCAAGACTCTTGTCTGAAATAAATAAATAAGCAAGCTGGGTGGTGGCGTGCACCTGTAGTCCCAGCTACTGGGGAGGCTGAGGTGGGAGGATGGCTTGAGCCCTGGTGCTCGAAGCTGCAGTGAGCAGTGTTAGCATCACTGCACTTCAGCCTGGGGAACAGAGGGAGACTCCAGAAGGAGGAGGAGGAAGAGGGGAAGGGGAAAGAGAGGAAAGAAAAAGAAAAAAGAAGGGCAGGAGGAGAAGGAGAAAGAGAAGGAGGAGGAGGAGGAGAGAACGGAAGAAGAGAGATGAAAGAAGTGTCCCTGAGCGTCTTAACTGGTACCACCTGAGGCTACCATTCCTAGGAGTCCAGAGTGCTGACCTTGCTGACGTGGCAGAGAGCATTACCACACTCTGCGAAGAGCAGCCATTTCTTTACGGCGCCACAGATTTAGCACTTAATTCCTTCCATATAGAATGCAGGTGTCCTCATGCCAATAGTTTGGAATGGAAAAAGTAAGGGGTGGAAGAGGAGAAAAGGCTAAGACAATTCAAACACCAGCCAAGAGAGGCCTGACTGGGGAGACAAGCGCTCATGTGCCCTGGGAGAAACGCTGTTAGTTACAAGTCGGCACTGAGGGGCCCCGAACGAGGCTGTGGAAGGCACTCTAGAGAAGGTGATCTGAACTAGGTCTAGCATCAGCGTCCCAGGTTTGAATCTCACTAGGTGAGGGGGACAGAGTTCCCTGTTGTGGTTTATAACAACTGTGATAGCAGACACCCAGACTCTCCTGCTATCCAAATCCTGTTGCCACTGAGGTCTGCTTTACATGAGTTATCTTCACAATTTGATGGTAACCTCTGAGGCGGGTGCTATTATTATTATTCCCATTATACACATGAGGAAGGGAAGCTCAAGAAGAAGGCTGTTGCGTCACTGTTAGTGAGTGACCCATCCAAAGGGCAAGCCCAGGTCCACACCCCAGAGTCAGTGCCCTCAGTCATCACACTGAAACACCTCTTCCTGAGCGCACGCTTCCTCGGTCCACAGAGGCAGCTAACGGCCCAGGCTCCCCCTGGATCTCTCTCTTCCCTCTGGATCATTTGCTGGAATGCTTCGGGAATTGAGGCCTGAGACAATGAATTGGGTTAGGAGCTGTAGGTGACTCCCTACAGCAGCAGTTCCCAACCTTTTTGGCAACAGGGACTGGTTTCATAGAAGACAATTTTTCCACAGACACCGGGCAGGGGTGTGTGGGGGGCAGTGAGTTGGTGATGGTTTTGGGATGATTCAAGTGCATCACATTTCTTGTGCATGTTATTTCTATTATTATTGCATTGTAACATGTGATGGAATAATTATATAACGCACCATAATGTAGACTCAGTGGGTGCTCTGAGCTTGTTTTCCTGCAACTAGATGGTTCCATCTGGAGGTGTTGGATACAGTCACAGATCATCAGGCATTAGATTCTCAAAAGGAGCGGGCAACCTGGATCCCTCACATGTGCAGTTCGCAGTAGGGTTCACGCTGCTATGAGAATCTAATGCCACCACTGATCTAACAGGAGGCGGAGCTCAGGCATTAATGCAAGCGGTGGGGAGTGGCCTTAAATACAGAAGCAGCTTAGCCTGCTTGCTGCCACTCACTTCCCGCTGTGTGGTCTGGTTCCTAATGAGGGTTAGGGCCGCCTGCCCTACAGCTAGTCACCATCAGCAACAGAAGCTTTATCATCCCCATTCTCTTCTTTCTTCCTGCTAAGGCTGAAAAAGGTGAAAAAAAAAATTCACTGACTGTAGGAAATGCTGTCACCATGGTCCTGTTACCTGATAATATGCCCTATAGAAGAGGTCTGGGTGGATTTGTGGTACCCCAATTGCCTGAAAAGGAAACCAATGATTAGGATAATAGCCAGTAGGTAACAATGTGCAATTATATAACTGTTGTTGTATATAGTCTCCTCTCTTCCTTCATACTGTGCAAGCTCTTTGAGGGAGAGGTCCCATTTGCTCTGTTCACATTGCATCCCCAGGCATAGCACATTGCCTGGCATATTGTAGGTGCTCAAACAATATTCATTAAATGAATAATTAGATGATGCCTTCAGATTACAAAAGCATGGCCAACTATTCTTTATTTATTCACTCATTTAACATTTACTGAAAAGCTCCTACAAAAAAAAAAAAACCCAGCATAATGGAGCAGTCATGTACATGAAATTTACAGACTGATTGCTTGGGTTCAAACACTGGCTCTGTCACTTACCAGTTGTGTGACTCTGGGCTAGCCAACTAAGCTTTCCATATTTTAGCATCCTAGTCTCTTAAGTGGAGAAGATAGTAGCACCTATCTCACAGGGTTCTTGTGAAGATGAAGAGGATGAATATAGGTAAAGTATTTAGAAGAGTGCCTGGTATATAATCCATAGTAGATGTTTGCTACAGTGATGATAATGATGTGCCAGGCTGGTCAGGGCACTAGGGACACAAAAGCAAAGAAGTCAAATAAGTCCCTACATGCATATAACTTAGATTCTAGTAAGAGAAACAATCAACCTGCAAACAAAATTTCAAAGAGTTGTAAACACTGAGAAAGAAATGATGCTTCCTTGCTGTCGAGAAACCCACACTGAAATGGAGTTTAGCACGCAGTGTTTATTAAGGAGTGTCAACGTCAGTGGAGAGGAGGAGGAGGAACTGGAAGTGGGCAGAGAGAGAAGGCGAGCTGCAAAGCATGCCTCAGCCAACCCCAGGAGGCTCAGCCAACCCCAGGAGGAATGCAGAAGTAGAATGACCCTTCAGGGTCATCCCAAGTCGACCTGAGGTGGACAGGCCTTCAGATATCCCACTGGATGCCGACCACCCTAGGAGGGAGCGTGGCACTGGGGAAAGCTCTCTGCGGCTGAAGCAATTCCTGCAGGGGCTGACAGCTGGAGACTGTCTGCCACCGGTCCTCCCAGCAGCTGGGGCAGCCAGATCTCCACTGCAGGAGTATCGGCCACACACACAGTATTCAATAAATATTACCTCTCTGAGGAGGTAGTATTTAAGCTGATAACCATATGGTGAGAAGCAGACTGCTAGGTAGGCAGGCAGGCAGGTGGGCAGGCAAGTGGGTGGACGGACGGGCAGACAGATGGACGGACAGATGATAGATAGAAAGGAGAAATAAATAGATTGGAGGAAATGCTCTTACTAAAGGGAATAACAGGTGTGATGTCCCCAGGTCAGGACAAGCTGGCAGCATTTGAAGTACAGACAACAAGGAGACCAATAAGGCCAGAGTGTGGCATAAAATGAGGACTGAAGAGGCCAGCAAGGGCGAGGACATGAGAACCTTGAAGGAGTTCAGATTTATTCTGGAAAATGATGAATAGCAGTGGGAGGGAAGTTGCAGGATCTGATTTACTCTTTTAAAAGATCCCGCTAGCTGAAGGGATTGAAGAAAGAACCAAAGTGAAAGCACGAAGAACAACTAAAAGGTTACGGAAGTTTTCCAAACAAGAGGTGGCATGTGGCTGAAGACAGAGAAAGTGGCTTGCTAATGGATTAAACGTGGGAAGTGAAGGAAAGGGGAATCAGGCTGACTCCTAGTTTTTTGGCTTGGATAACTCGAAGGATAATGGCACAAGAGCAGATTTGGGGATGAAAATAGAGTTCCATGATGGATTCTTTTGGTTTGAGATGCATGTTAGCCAATGAATGGAGATGCCGAGTAGCCAGATATACAAGTCTAGAGCACAAAAGAAGGTCAAAGGCTGAACATCTGTACTTGGGAGTCCTAAGTAAACCGATGATATGTTGATTTGCTATCGCCGCATGATCACTCTCAACACTCAGTGGTATAAAACCATTGATTTTTGCTGCCATTTGCAGATTGGCTGGGGTTCACATGAGGCATCTCTGCTTCTGTCTGTGGGTCAGGTGTGCAGTTTTGCTCTGTCTCCCATCCCCCGGGATCAACAGGCCAGTCAGACAATGGCCCAAGAGGAAGCACTGGAAGTCTTAGGAAATACCTGGGGGCCAGGTGCAGTGGCTCACGCTTGCAATCCCAGCACTTTGGGAGGCTGAGAGGAGGAGGATCATTTGAGCCCAAGAATTTGACACCAGCCTGGACAACATGGTGAAACCCCGTTTCTACCAAAAAATACAAAAATTAGCCAGGCCTAGTGGTCGTGCACGCCAGTAGCCACAGCTACTTGGGAGCCTGAGATGGGAGAACTGATGGAGCCTGAGAGGTTGAGGCTGTAGGGAGCCATGATTGTGCCATTGCACTCCAGTCTGGGTGACAGAGTGAGATCCTGTCTCAAAAAAAAAAAAAGAAAAAATTATGATAAATAAAAGATGGGGGCTCATGATACACCTTTACTTCTGTCAGTGTATTATTACCCAAAGCAAGTTATACGTCCAAGTCCCAAGGGCAGGAGAAGTATCTTCTAGCTAAGATGACACCCTGGATGCAGGAAGTGGGAGAGAGGATATAAAATTGGGATTCATAATGTAGTCCGCCACAGATGTGACCAGGATAAGAATGTAGGCCAAGAACAGGACCTTGGACAAATCCCTAAGGTACCTCAGCATTTGCTGCTCAACTACAAGAGAAAGAACAAGGATTTACAAACAGCAGCATGTGCCATTGAAGAATAATGAAGAGAACATGAGAGAAACAAAGGAAAGCGATATTTCAGGAAAGATACCGTCAAATGTTGCTGAGAAGTGAAATCACATGTGAGCAGAGGAATGGCTACCGTAACTGACAGGCAGCCTGATCGACCAATCCAGATTTCCCACAGCAAGACAAGGGGACGGTTCAGAGCGTTTTCATCTCACCCTGGATTCTCAGACAGCAAGAAAGCAAATTCTGTTTGGACAATGAAAAAAGCCCACCCTGTCCAGAAGAGGAGGATTAGGAAAGTGAGCAGTTGATGATGATAAGGTTGGAAAGGCTGCTGAAGGCCAGACTGTCAAAGCTCTTGAACACCTGGCTAAAGGAGTGAGAACTTGGTCCACTGGGCAAAAGGGAATCATCCAAACCTCTCTGAGCAGAGAGTGATGTCTATCAAGTTTTGTTTCAGGAAGAAAAATCCAAATGCAATACAAGACGGCTTTGAGAGAGAAGAAAGTGGTGGCCAAAAAGTCAATTACCCCAGTTGTGTTGGCCTGGCCTCTCGCCCAGACCTTAACCTCTCCAGAGGGCCTGGGGTCCTTTTACACTAAGCTGGGGCTTGCAGTCGTTGACATCTTCCTTTTTTTTTTTTTTAGACAGAGTCTCACTCGGTCACCCAGGCTGGAGTGCAGTGGTGTGATCTTGGCTCACCGCAACCTCTGCCTCCCAGGTTCAAGCAACTCTCCTGCCTCAGCCTCCCAAGTAGCTGGGATTATAGGCATGCGCCACCACATCTAGTTAATTTTGTATTTTGGGTAGAGATGGGGTTTCACCCTATTTGCCAGGCTGGTCTTGAATTCATAGTCTCAAGAGATCCACCCGTCTCAGCCTCCCAACATGCTAGGATTACAGGTGTGCGCCACCGCGCCTGGCCCATTGTTGGCATCTTCCCTGCCTGCTTCCTCCTTGTCTGACGCACCTGGTTTATGATAACTTTCTAATCATAATCTGGGTCCTGACCCTCTGTTCCACTTTCCATCCCAGCACTCGCTCATTCAGGCAAAGCAGAGGTGTCTCCTTCCCTCTTGTGTCCATGTAGGAAACATCTCCACCCACGGGCTGTAGGTGGTCATAAAGGAACCACAGCCTGGCTTGGACCAGGCTCACAATTCCAGGCTGCTGCTCAGACCTGTCCCCCTGAGTTCCTGCTGCTCCCCTTTCCCAGGTCTCATTCCTGTCCACGCTCCCAGACTCCTCACAGCCTGCTAAACACCCACGGAGCTCAAAGCAGCTGACAGCACCTGACGTGGCTGGCCTAGGCTCTGTTCTTCCTCCTGCCTCTCCTCAGGTATGGTATTGGAGAGATTTCCCACGTTGTGCAAATGCTGGTCCTATCTAAGGTCTCACTTGGCCCCTCTGCTGACGCTTAGCAGAAAGTCGGCGTGGGCAGAGCATGTGAGCAAGCCCTGATCCTGAGAAGCAGTCACTACCTCCACTATGTCATGCCATCTGCCCCATTTTGCAAGAAGCCTAAAAGAAAACTATGCCAACAAGTGTCTCACATAATGAAATATCACTATGAGTATTACACAGTAACTTGGCTTGGAAATTTTTTCCTGCATTCTCATGCCTGGGCTTCCGACAGATCTACAGCAGGATGAACAGGTGTTGCTTCTAGAACATAAGGATTACGTGAAATGCACTAGAGTTAACATTGAGAAGTCATTATTGCATCTGTGCTAGGAATTTTCCTTGTTGATTTTACAGGGCCAGGAGGTTTTCCCATAGCACATACATCTTCAGTTGCTATGCGTGGCATTTTCCTGTTTTCCACCAGCCAAATATTCTTTAGCTGACTGGTTCCAGTGGGAAATGGAGAAAAGCATAAAACTAAAAATGAGGAAGTCGTGACATCAGCGTTTAATCACAAAAAACAACATGGAAACAAATATTCTACTTTCACCTAGTTTCTGCTGTTAACAACGGATTGGATTTGGCAAAATCAGGAACTGCTCTTTTGTGTCACGGCCATTAAGTAACACTTTGCTTTCCTCAATGTGGTGCCTCCTTTGCCAAGAGGGCTCATTGGGAAGTCTTTTCCTGTATAAAGGGACACGTGCACTCTCTCGGATTCCATCACTGGGTTCTAGTTGCACTCCTTGCTACTGAATCCTTTTGTGATCTCTGCTTCTGAGAGCAGCCATGCTACCTGCCTGGTGACAGAGCCACTCTGAGCTGCCTGTTCCCACATTGCATTGCATTACATTACATTACATTACATTGCATTACATTACATTACATTACATTACATTACATTATGCAGGTCCAGAAACAGATTCTGTTCTCTGACTATTCCATTATTGGATTTATTTCAGAATTTGTGACAACCAGACTGGATTACTGTGCCCAACAGGAACTAGTGTCTTTAGTCTCAGGCTCCATGCTGTTCTCTCCCATCATGACGCCCCCCGACCCTTGACCCCCACTGGCAAAGGTTCATGCACTCTGATGTCTCTTGTTTCCTTGGTAGTTAGTCACCAACTTATCATAGTCACTTCTTTGCCATTGTGAATAGTGCTGCAATTAATATTTGTGTGCATGTGTCTTTATGATAGAATGATTTATAGTCCCATAATGGGATAGCTGGGTTGAATGGTAGTTCTGTTTTTAGCTTTTTGAGGAATTGACACACTGCTTTCTACTGAATGACCCATAGTGGGATTTCTGGGTTGAATGACCCACAATGGGACTGCTGGGTTGAATGGTAGTTCTGTTTTTAGCTTTTTGAGGAATCGCCACAGACTGCTTTCCATTGCAGCACTATTCAGAATAGCAAAGACATGGGATCATCCTAAATGCCCATCAATGGCAGATTGGATGAAGGAACTGTGGTACATATACACCATGGAATACAATACAGCCATAAAAAAATAACCAGATCATATCTTTTGCAGGAATATGGATGGAGCTGGAGGCCATTATCCTTGGCAAACTAACACAGGAACAGAAAACCAAATACCATGTGTTCTCACTTATAAGTGGGAGCTAAATGATGAGAACCCATGAACACAAAGAGGGGAACAGCAGACACTGGGGTCTCTTTGAGGGTAGAGGATGGGAGGAGGGAGAGAAGTAGAAACTAACTATTGGGTGCTAGGCTTTGTACCTGGGTGATGAAATAATCTGTACAACAAACCTCGTGACACAGGTTTACCTATGTAACAACCCTGCATATGCACCCCAGAACCTAAAACAGAATTTTTTTTCTTAAAAAAAAAAAAAAAGAGTTACTTCTTAGAGGTACTCTGCAATACGTTTGTCAAAGGAAGTTCATAGCCATTTCTCAGAGTCTCCATACTGCTGGCATAGGCTATATTTCATAGTTCTTTCTAGAAAGCCTTTTTTTGGACTAAACTTGTATAAGTCCCTAAAACATTAGTAGAGGAGCTAACCAAAGGAGCATACCATTGTCATGCTCGAAGCTGCCACCTAGGCTCTGTCCTTTGGGCCCCTGAGGTGGGACATGGGCCGACTGACTTTCTTATAGCCTCGTGTCCTTGAATGTGTTATCTGCCCTTCCTAAATGACTGCCTCCAGATGAAACAAGGATGCATTAGTAACACCGGCCCTTAGTCTCTCTCCGTTCCCCGGGTGTACCATTTCCTCAAGCCCTACCATACCCTGGGTTATATTTGCAAAGGAATAGAGTCCATGACTACAGCCTGTGTAAGAGTCAAGTCACTCAAATATTTATTAAGCACCTTTTAATGCCCAGTACCAAGGAGTTCCTGGCACTCAGCTATTATCATGAGTCTCAGCAGGAATCCCTGGAAGGGTCATTACCTTCCATGCTTTTCACAGCCCCCTTGACCTCCAATAACTGTGGTGCAATAGTGGGTGATGGTAGACCATAGAATAGAGCAAATCTAGGCCACAGATGACCCCGAGGCAGACACAGTGCAGCTGACTCTTTCATCCTTCCTCCATCCTTCAAAAGGTTCAGAGTAAACAATGCCTTTATGTTATGGTCATTATTCTGTGAGTTCCTTCTCTGCTTCATTACCTCATGTCTGTTGCTTTGACTATAAACACAGACCAAATGCCAAGAAAGAGAGTAAAGTCACCAGGAAACCCAGCTCCAGTGCCAGACCCACCTTTTGTCCTTGGACTGCTGCTGTGTTTGTTTAAGGACGGCAGGAAAAGGGTGCACACATGGCTGAGTGCTCATTTGCTTCCTGCTCTGTTAGGTATTAAACCTCAGAAACTAGGGCAAGTCTCAGTCTCCCTCACTATAGCCAACTGACTAGAACGTTAACCTCCCGCTTAACATCTGATAGTGTTTGGCTGTGGCTCAACCCAAATCTCATCTTGAATTGTAGCTCCCATAATTGCCCCGTGTTATGATAGGGACCTGGTGGGAGATCATTGAATCATGAGGGCCATTTCCCCCATACCATCCTCATGGTAGTGAATAAGTCTCATCTGATGGTTTTGTAAAGGGACACCCCTTTTGCTTGGTTCTCATTCTCTGCTTGCCTGCTGCCATGTAAGACGTGCCTTTCACCTTCTGCCGTGATGTGAGGCCTCCCCAGCCATGTGGAACGGTGGGTCCATTAAACCTCTTTTATAAATTACCCAGTTTCAGGTATGTCTTTATCGACAGTGTGAAAACAGACTAATACAACACCCAGTGAGCGTCTGCCTCCTCTCCTCTTCTTTTTTCTTATCTCCTCCCAAGTTCCTGTGAGCTAAACACCATAATGTAATAATCAAGAAGTATATGTTGCAGAGATTTCTCATTTATGGTTCTCATAGAAAAAATACTGTTGGCTGGGTGCAGTGGCTCACACCTGTAATCACAGCACTTTAGGAGGCCAAGGCAGGTGGATCACAAGGTCAAGAGTTTGAGAACCGCCTGACCAACATGGTGAAACGCTGTCTGTACTAAAAATACAAAAATTAGCTGGGTGTGGTGGTGTGTGCCTATAATCCCAGCTACTAAGGTGGCTGAGGCAGAAGAATCACTTGAACCCAGGACGTGGAGGTTGCAGTGTGCCAAGATTGCACCAGTGCACTCCAGTCTGGGAGACAGAGTAAGACTCTGTCTCAAAAAAAAAAAGAAAAAATATTGTTGGTTATCTTAACCTGCATGTAACTTATAATAAAAAAGATTCCTGTCAAATAATTCTCCCTTAATAAATTCCCTTTGCCATTATAAACTAAGACATGACCTTAAAGAATTACTACCCAGACAATACAACATTTGTGTGTTTTTTAATTAGTGTACTGCTTGTGTTCACGTACGTTCCTGTGGTCACACACCACTTTCCACTCAAACCCGAAAAAAATACTACATGAGATGAAAAAAAAATTTTTAACAATGTGTCCATATTTGTGCTCCCTTAAAAAAATTGTTTTTAACCTCTTAGCAAGGAGTTTTGAGGTTATCTCAGGACAATAGCTAATTTATTAAGTCCTAGACAATTATTACAACAATAAGTCTTTGTGCAAACTTTTGGCCTACTGGAGGTTTGGGGCTGAAAAAAAAGAGAGAGAGAATGTGTCAGATCCAGCAGAGACCACTGTCATTTTGGTGCCGTCTAATCCCCATTATGAAGTGATTTTTATCAAACTGGGAAGGGATCATCTGGCGGCATAAATGACAGTGGAGAAACAAATTCAATACATCAGAGAGGTTATTCCATGTCATCGGCATGCTCAAACAAGAGAGACAGGGAACACTGGCTCTCATCAATCCTTCGTTTCCGGCCAAAGGCCTCTCAAGGCTCTTGGCTGCGGCATCAGATATCTGGGATTGTGAAAGCAAAGAAAGTTTATGGAGCTGAGGGGGAACTTCTGATTTACCACATAAAGGAGGTTTGAACTGGATAACGTGTTCAGTATTCTACATAATTACCTGATAATTATGTAATTATCTAATAATTATTATCTCCATTTTACATATGACACAACAAAGACTATGGAGAGTTGAGAAACTTGCTCACATCAGGCCGCAAGGAAATGATGGATTCAGAATGCAAATCTTCCCGCCACACCCGCGTCACAGAGAGGGCTGTGGACCTTTACCAGTGATTCCATTTCAGTCCCCCAGGTTGCCCAGTCCGCACATGATGTAGTAACCCGGTGACTCACAGCACAGCACTCAAGAAGTTGAGAGTTGCTTAGTGATTCAGCAAGTTTTACTGAGCAGCTACTATGGGACAGGCACTGATCCAGGTGTTAGAGATACAGTAGTGAAGGAAGAAAGCTTCTGCCCTTGCTGAGTTTACATTCTACTCCGGGGTAATAAATAAATAAGTACATAATAATGTCAGGTAGTGATGAGTGCTATGAACATAGATAAGGAAGGGCAGGGGTCAGTAACTTATGCCTGTAATACCAGCACTTTGGGAGGCCAAGGTGGGAGGATCATTTGAGGCCAGAAGTTCGAGACCAGCCTGGGCAACATAGCAAGAATCTGTCTCTACAAAAAATAGAAATAAAAAGTAGCTGGGTGGGATGATGTACATCCATGATCCTAGTTACTCCGAAGGCTGAAGACCGAGCAGCAGGAGGATCATGTGGGTGCAGGAGGCGGAGTCTGCAGTAAGCCAAGATTGTACCACTGCACTTCAGCCTGGGCTACAGAGCGAGACCCTGTCTCTAAAAAATAAATAAAAATTTAAATATAAAATTTAAAGGATACATTTGAGCAAAGACTGAAGGGAAAGAGGGGTGGGGAAGAAAGTGACCCATGTGATATTTGGGAAAGAGCATTTCAGGCAGAGGGAACACCGAAGGAAGGGGCTAAGCAGATCACTCGGACAGTTGAGGAAAAGGTCTTAAGATACAGCGCGGGCTGCAGCAGAGCGAGCGAAGAGGAAGTTGAAAGAGACGAGGGCCGTGGGGTGGCAGGGATAAAGGGGATCAGGAAGGGCCCTGTGCCTTCTAAAACAACTGGGATTTTAGTCTGGAAGTCTTTGGCAGGTTTTCAGTAGAGAAGAGGCATGCTCTGATTTACATTGTAAGCGACTCGCTCTCAGTTGCCAGTTGACTTGGCTGTCACTAGTTAGCAAGGCCTCAAACCACAAACAGAACGAGAGGTAAGATGATAGTGCGAAAAAGCAGAGGTTTGGGAACTAGATCTGTTTCCACATCTCAGGCTTCCTCAGCTGCTGGCTCTATTAACCTGGCACTAGTCACGGTAGCTGCTCTGAGCCTCAATTTCCTCAGCTGCAAAAGGAGAATAAAATACCTCCTGTAGAGTTATTAATTCAATGTTTAGAAAACACATGAAATGTAGTAGCACTAAAAAAATAAAAATAAAAAAACAGCCATTGAGTGATCAACTGTTGAGCTACTTTGTCATTATTCAAAATAATACAGGCAAAAATTAGCCAGGCATGCTGGTGCACACCTGTAATCCCAGCTACTCGGGAGGCTGAAACACGAGAATTGCTTGAACCCAGGAAACAAAGGTTGCAGTGAGCCAAGATCACACCACTGCATTCCAGCCTGGGTGACGGAAGGAGGAGACTGTCCTAAAAAAAAACAATAATAAATGAAAAAAATACAGGCAAGACCTGGATTGAATAATATTTCTTCTCTGCCACTAGAATAATATTTCTTCTCTGCCACTAGAATAATTCCAAGAAAAAAATTAAGAGGGGGGAAAAAATGAAAGATATGCTCTTTCTGGCTCTTAAAAAGCAACCCAGAAAATTATAACCTGGGAAAATTTTTAGTATATACAAATAAATGTAAAGCTAGTGGCCGGGCGCAGTGGCTCACACCTGTAATCCCAGCACTTTGGGAGGCCGAAGCAGACAGATCACAAGGTCAGGAGCTCGAGACCAGCCTGGCCAATATGGTGAAACCCTGTCTCTCCCCAGCTACTCAGGAGGCTGAGGCAGGAGAAGCGCTTGAACCCAGGAGGCAGAGGCTGCAGTGAGCTGAGATCATGCCACTGCACTCCAGCCTGGGTGACTGAGTCAAACTCCATCTCAGGAAAAAAAAAAAAAAAAGTAAAGTAATGAATCTCAGTTCATTGTACATAGTTTCAATAATTAGCATTCATCCAATCTTATTTTATCTTGTTTTCCTGGAATATTTTAAAGCAAATACCAGATATATTATCATTTCAAGTATAAATCCTTCAGTCTGTATCTCTAACAGAAAAGAGTTTTTGTTAACGTAACTCCAATACAATAATTGTGTTGAACAAAACTAGCAATCGTTTCTTAGTATCATCTAGTTAGTACGTAGTCCATGTGCAAATTTCTCAACTGTCTCCAAAGTATCCTTTTACAATTATTTTACTCAAATCAAGATCTAAACGAGGCCCATCAGTTGCAGTTAGTTGATAGGGCTCTCAGGTCTTTTTTAAATTAATTTATTTATATATTATTTTTATTATTTTTTGAGATGGAGTTTTTTTGCTCGTGTCACCCAGGCTGGAGTGCAGTGGCGCCATCTCAGCTCACTGCAACCTCCGCCTCCCAGGTTCAAGTGATTCTCCTGCCTCAGCCTCCTGAGTAGCTGGGATTATAGGCACCCGCCACCATACCTGGCTAATCTTTGTATTTTTAGTAGAGACAGGTTTCACCACATTGGCCAGCCTGGTCTCAAACTCCTGGCCTCAGGTGATCCAGCCGTCTCGGCCTCCCAAAGTGCTGGGATTACAGGCGTGAGCCAACGCGCCCGGCCTCAAGTCTCCTTTCATCTGCAACAGTCTCTCCTCCTGCTTCCCCTGCTCCTCCCCGACCCCACTTCCTCTCCCTCTTCTCTCCTTTCTCATCACCTCTCCCGTCTTTTGCTTTGAAAAAACTGTCCCCACTCTATGCAAAGGCATCAGATACTACACTGGCGACACCCTCTAGCGCTTCAGAGAGGAGTAAGAGGGATGCTTTTTTGTTTTCAAGAGAGGCGATGAATACTATCAACTCCTGTAGAGAAAATACCGTTTACTATGGAGAGACGGCTGAGAGCCGACCTAGACTTTTTAATATGGGTATAAAGGGCTGTCATGGAAACAGACCATATGATCTGAGGCTTCTCTTCCAGTCCTTGAATTCTCTAGAATCTATCATGAGATAGGCATTTAGAAGATTACCATGGGAAAATGACCAAAAGAATTTCCTGTTTTCTGTTAAGGAGCAACCAGAAATTATTTCCTTCTTGGTAAGAAATGACAGGAGTGATTCCTTCCTGCCTGGAGGAAATGGGATAGGCTGGTCGTCACTAAGGAAGGCCAAGGCTGCTCTTAGCAGTGATGGCCTCATTGGGTTGGTTTAGCTAAATACAACTCTGGAGTCATAGCTACAGCTGGTTAGCCTTCATTAATTCTGTCAGGTAATTCCTAGAACAAGACTCAAAAGAATTAAAGGTATACTGATAAATTCTGAAAGAGCAGGAGTTGTTTTTTGAGATGAGAGAAAAGAGGTCGGGAGCAGTGGCTCATGCCTGTAATCCCAGCACTTTCAGAGGTAGAGGTGGGCAGATCATGAGGTCAGAAGTTTGAGACCAGTCTGGCCAATATAGTGAAACCCCATCTCTAATAAAAATACAAAAGATTAGCTGGGCGTGGTGGTGTGCTCCTGTAATCCCAGCCACTCGGGAGGCTGAGGCAGGAGAATCGTGTGAACCCAGGAGCCGAGATCCTGCTACTGCACTCCAGCCCTGGTGACAATGTGAGACTCCATTTCAAAAAAAAGTTCAAGATGAGAGAATAGAAAACCAGTTGGAGATAGCTCCTTTTGATTCCATATCATGGTATAAGTGGGTTTTGCCAAAGGATCCCTTGTAGAAATAACTACCGAGGTGCTAAACTTTCAAGATCTTATCCAAGAAGTGACTTCTGAAAGCAAGTCAAAAAGTCACATTTAGATATTGGTTCCCATACAGTTAAATAAAGTGTACTTATTGAATTACTATATTTAACTCTCAAGTACAAAATCCCTTTGCAGACCTTAATAAAAGACCAAATGCGAAATGAAGTATTTGTATTCATTGCAAATTATTTTGGTCTTGGGGATCCTTTTGAAATGCCCATGTGAGTCAGCAAATAGTGGGAGGTGGAAAAAAAGAGTGTGGTCTCCCACTCATAGCTAATTCTGGCTCTGGTAATCAGAGAAACACAAGAGGCAGCCAAGTACAGACTGGCAGCTCCAACTGGCTTATTTTGTTATTTTGTCTTTTACTCAGTAGTCAACCTTCCTTTGGCATTCATTGGAGTGTGACCTAGCACTGGGCCCACTGTGTTCCAAGTATAATAATTCTTCATCAAAACATCAAGCCAGGAGTCTGTTTGAGAGGGATGGCCTATCACATGGCTGAAAATGATTTGGAACAGGCAAGCTCAAAATTGGGGCTTAGCCTGGGAGGGTTCTTGGCTTCACCCGGGAAAGAACTATGAAAGAAAAATAAATCTTGGGGCCCCAAAATCACTAAGCTAAAGGGAAAAGTCAAGCTGGAAACTGCTTAGGTCAAGCCTGCCTCCCATTCTATTCCAAGTTCACCCTTCTGTTCAATGAGATAAATGCATATCTGATTGCCTCCTTTGGAGAGGATAATCAGAAACTCAAAATAATGCAACCATTTGTCTCTCTCTTTTTTTTTTAATTCTTATGCTTCATCTTCCAGCTAACATTTGTCTCTTAACTACCTATGACCTGGAAGCCCCTCCCCCGTTCCAGTTGCCCTGCCTTTGCTTAGAGTTGTCCCGCCTTTCTGGACCAAACCAATGTTCATCTTACATATGTTGATTGATGTCTCATGTATCCCTAAAATGTATAAAACCAAACTGCTCTGACCAGCTTGGGCACATGTTATCAGGACCTCCTGAGGCTGTGTCACCTATTTATTGGCAAAATTAACTAAGATCTCTCCTAGATATTTGGGGTTCACAGAATTCAAGGGTGAGTGGTGGTGTTAGAAAGCAAGGCTGCTCCATGGGCTGTGTGCTCAGATGAGCAGCTCAGAGGCAGTTCTGTACTCGTGTCTATACCTACTTTTAATTATATGCAAATTAAAGTGCAGTTTATGCAGAAATTTTTAGGATGATAGTGGTAACTTCTGGGTTGTCAAGGTTGTTGCCGTGGCAATGGAAAACTGACATGGCACACTAGTGGGTATGTCTTATGGAAAGCTGCTTCCACTAAGATCTGTTTTGTTGTTATTGTTGTTGTTTTGTTGTTATTGTTGTTGTTTTGTTTTGCTTTGTTTTGTTTCTGAGATGGAGTTTCAATCTTGTTGCTCAGGCTGGAGGACAATGGCACAATCTCGACTCACCACAACCCCCACCTTCTGGGTTCAAGTGAGTCTCCTGCCTCAGCTTCCCAAGTAGCTGGGATTACAGGCATGTGCCACCATGCCCAACTAATTTTTGTATTTTTAGTAGAGGAAGGGTTTTACCATGTTGGCCACAATGGTCTCGATCTCCTGACCTCATGATCCACCCACCTTCGCCTCCCAAAGTGCTGGGATTACAGGCGTGAGCCACCGTGCCTAGCCCTATATATATGTTTTTAATAGCTATCCATATCTTTTAAGGTCCAGAATTGATCAAAAGAGCAGAATTTTTAAATTTTTCCATTTTAAATTACACTAGGAGGAATTTTGGTTAGATTTGACCAAGACTCTAGTTTATGGTAAGTTGCTTTTAAAGAAAAAAAAAAATGAAAAGTCAGCCACTGATAAAGGCTGTTCCTTGGAAGAAGACATAATATACTAATCCCATTTCTTCAAACTAAAATCAGTAAGATCAATGGGTAAATACAGGGAGACAGGTTTCAATTCAATACAAGGAAGAACTTTTTAATACTTTTATCTGCATAAAACATGTCACTCCCTGAAGATGCATGACAATGGAAATAGTTAAGCTTGGATGACTTCTTTTTGGTTTTGTTTGAGACAGGGGCTCACTCTGTCACCCAGGCTGGAGTGCAGTGTCATGATCATGGTTTGTTGCAACCTCAACCTCCCTGGGCTCAGATGATCATCCCACCTCAGCCTCCTGAGTAGCTGGGACCACAAGCACGTACTACCATGCTGGCTAATTTTTGTAATTTCTGTAGAGACAAGGTTTCACCATGTTGCCAGGCTGGTCTCGAACTCCTGAGTTCAAGTAATCTGCCCACCTCGGCCTCTCAAAGTGCTGGGATTACAGGCATGAGCCACCATGCCCTGCAAGATTGGATGACTTCTTACTAGGGAAACAGACTATCAATGATTTCCAACTGTAGTATGTCTGAAGATCCTTAGCATAAAGAATTTTGGGCCGGGGGCAGTTGCTCACTCCTGTAATCCCAGAACTTTGGGAGGCTGAGGTGGGCGGATCATGAGGTCAGAAATTCAAGACCAGCCTAGCCAAGATGGTGAAGCCCCATCTCTACTAAAAATACAAAAATTAGCTGGGTGTGGTGGCAGGTGCCTATAATCCCAGCTACTCAGGAGGCTGAGGCAGGAGAATTGCTTGAACCTGGGGGCGGAGGTTGCAGTGAGCCGAGATCATGCTATTGCACTCCAGCCTGGGTGACAGAGTGAGATTGTCTCAAACAAAAAAAAAAAAAAAAAGAATTTTGAGGCTTCCACCTCCCAGGGTAGTATTTGCACTCTTAGAATCTATTTAGAACCAGTAAACCACAATAACTGTACACTTAAAAATGATTAAAATAGTAAGTTTTATGTTATATTTTACCACAATAAAAAACATGATGACAGCCAGGTATGGTGGCTCATCCCTGTAATCCCTGCACTTTGGGAGGCCGAGGCGGGTGGATCACCTGAGGTCAGGAGTTTGAGACCAGCCTGACTAATATGGTAAAACCCTGTCTCTACTGAAAATACAAAAACTAGCCTGGCTGTGGTGGCACACCTTTAGTTCCAGCTACTCAGGAGGCTGAGCCGGGAGAATCACTTGAACCTGGGAGGCAGAGATTGCAGTGAGCCGAGATGGTAGCACTGCACTCCAGCCTAGGTGAGAGAGAGAGAGACCATGTCTCAAATAAATAAACAAACAAATATGAATTTAGTGATGCTTTTTAAATAAATTTGTATTTTATTATAATAGCATTTGCAGATAGGAAAATCATGTTTATTATTCTTTTGATGCATTTACTGACTTATGGAATGCCTAATATGTAGCAGGCACTGAGATAGCACTGAAGACACAAAGGTAAAACCGATGTGGTGCCTGACCTCACAGAGCACAGATATATGCAAGACTTGCTATTTATTGAGTCCACGGACAGTGCTCACAGGTGATTGAAGCACTCTGTCTCTGATTCCTCAGAATTAGCAATCACTTCCTTCTTTAACCATCAAACTTCTGCTGAATACATTATAAACAAAAACACAGGTCAGGAATAATACATGGTTACCAGTGATGGGAAAACTCAAAATGCCCTTGACAATAAAAGTAATTGATACATGTTGATTTGTCACTCTAGGTCGGGACTTTTATGTCTATTGTTCAAAAAGAAAAAAGAAAAGCAGGCTTTTCAAAGTTCTTAGGATGGAATTTTTAGGAATCTCTAAAGAAAGACTATGAACTAATCATTTAAAATAAAGAGGCTTTGCTTTAATATCGCACTCAATTTTGCTCTTGTAAAAGAATAGTCGGATAGTTAACAATTTACCCGATACACTGGGTGCCTGCCAAGCTACTTGCCAGTTTCATTCTAAAATACTTCCTACCAGGGGGACAAATGAGAGAGATTCTTCCATTTTGCATCTGTGTTTCATACCTGTGCTCTTGGCAAAGGAGTAGGGGGCGGGGGGAGAAGGAGGGTCTTTTACATTCAGCTGTATGTACTATTTGACATCGGGAGAGCACATGAATATTCACTCTTTTTTCCACTGGGCCCCCCAACTAGCAGGTTGCAGTTATTTCCTACCTGGAGCGCTGCAGGGGGTGGGGCAAGTGGGGACATTACCAGACATTTGCATTTAAAGAATTAATAAAAATTCCTCATCTGCCTGAAAGCCCCATGAAGTTTATAACCTTGACACGTTGCAGCCCCCTGCACTAGTTTCTCTCCTGGCATGGCCCAATGAAGCACCATAAATCTGTATTTTAAAGTATGTAATTAGTAACGTGCTACCGGACCGCATACTGGAGCTATGCAGTTCCCTTGACCACAGAACTTCACAAAAGAGAAACAAACAATATGAAACAATAAAAGGCATTCCCTGGGTGCCACGAACCTTGAGGTCACCCATATGAATGGCAGCTATTCCATGTGAACATTTCTTACTTCAAGCAAACAATCTGTGGAGGACAAAAAGGTCGAAACGGCCTTTCTTTGGGTTGGCATCAAAGAACTGTTTAATTATTCTTGCCTAGAAATGGACATTACGGGGACTTCAGGGTGATGATTTTCAGGGTTTAGTTTGCACATCTACCTGAGGATGCTCTGAGACCCATCCTTACAGCAGTACCTGAGCCCAGTCAACCTTTAGGATTCTGCACCCTTCTAGCAACACAAAGAGGAGATTAGGGCTGTTACCGAGACCTCTGGACTCCTGAGAATGGGTCCTGCTGGAGGAAGGTGGGAGGCTCCACCATCAACACCCCGCAGGTGTAGGGAGGAGGTGGGAGCACGGGAAAGGGAGTACCTGTGGAAAATTCAAGAATATTTCCTAGGCCAGGCTCACATCTGTAACCCCAGCACTTTGGGAGGCCAAGGTGGGTAGATCACCTGAGGTCAGGAGTTCGAGACCAGCCTATCCAACATGGTGAAATCCTGTCTCTACTAAAAATACAAAAATCAGCCAGGTGTGGTAGGGGGCACCTGTAATTGCAACTATTCGGGAGACTGAGGCAGGAGAATCGCTTGAACCTGAGAGGCAGAGGTTGCAGTGAGCTGAGACTGGGCCACTACACTTCAGCCTGGGCAACAGAGCGAGACTCTATCTCAGAAAAAAAAAAAGATTTCCTGAGCTCAAGGAGAGAGAAGGAAACAGGCCCTGGGCTTGCCACTGAAGAACACCAATTAGGGTTCCACAGGCCTGACTCTCTTGTTTAACCTGAAAAAATGAATTTCTTGGAATATAAATGGAATCCCAAACTAGTAAGGCAGCTCAGGGATTTGGTAGAGACTCAAGCGCCCTCTAGAGGCCACGCTTCGGTGTCTGAGGGGGTTTGAGGAGGGGTAGGCAGTAGAGGGTAGGGGGTCGGTGGGGTGGTTACCAAACACACAAACAGGAGAAGGTCCCTAAGACACAGCACCACTGGGAGCTGCCGAGCCCTGGTTAATAAGAGCAGTTCCCAAGAGCAGCCGTGTGTTCTCTTTCTGGTGATCACCCTTAAGGGAAACTGAAATTAGTCTTTGCTGTCTACTTAACATCTGGGGATAGGGTGGAGAAGAGCAGTCTTGCTGTTTTGTTCTTTGAGACAGGGTCTCGCTCTGTCACCCAGGCTAGAGTGCAATGGCACAATCACAACTCACTGACCACAGTGACTACATCTGTTGGTCCTCATAGCATTGCCTCTCCCTGCCTGGCCTCATCCCTGGACATCTCATCTTTCTGATAAACTCTGACTCACAAGATTCCAATTATCCTCCTGATGTCTGCTTTAACTTGGGAGGACGGATTTATTTCAGCTGTTTGATTTTAGTTGGAAGAAAAGTTTCCAGTCTGGGTACGATGGCTCACTCCTGCAATCCCAGCACTTTGGGAAGTCGAGGTGGGTGGATCACCTAAGGTTAGAAGTTCAAGACCAGCCTGGCCAACATGGTAAAACGCTGTCTCTACTAAAAGTACAAAAATTAGCCAGGTGTGGTGGCGGGTGCCTGTAATCCCAGCTACTGGGGAGGCTAAGGCAGGAGGATCACTTGAACCTGGAAGGTGGAGGTTGCAGTGAGCTGAGACCATGCCACCGCACTCCAGCTGGGAGACAGAGCGAGACTCCATTTAAAAAAAAAAAAAAAGAAAAGAAAATAGTTTCCAAAGGATTTTTACCACTAGGAAAATTATCCTAGGTAACAACAGACAACTTTCTCAGTGGGCTGGTTCTTTGTCCCTTTTAAAGAAAACTCCCATTCCTCCCACAGTCTAGCACAAGCACAAAATAGCTTTTAGGGCTTCTGGCTAGGCTCAATGAAGAACAGCTTGTAATAATTTCTTGCCCACTACCAATGGATTACTCCCAAGATACTACCACTTCTAAACTAAGAATTTTTAATAATTAATTATATTCACACAGCTGCATTTATGGACCTGTGTGTGTATTGTAAATGACGAAAGAGGAATACAGCCATGCAATCTGTTCCCAGGGTCATGGCTTAATGACTAACACACCTGAGAATGCTTTATCAAATGTTTGCATAAGCTATTGTGTTTTCACGTATCAGGAGGAGATTTTCACTACGCCAGCTGATTAGCATTCATTAAACTGAGTGAAGTATCCGCTCTGCTTCTCAGACCTACTCTAACCAGCCTCAATTCTCGTCATTTACTTAATTCCTTCTTGCCTGATTTGGTATTAATTCCCAGTATCTCTCTCATCAGCCTACCACTTTTCTAAGGTCTTTGTCTCTACTTCCACCCTCCAGACACCTGCCCAAATGACAAGAGTGAGAACTTCAAGCCTATAGCTGTAGGTGGATTGCTATGAAGGCAACAATGGGGCATTCATTTAAGGGGGACTGTAAGCCATTTCATTCCACGGATACATTTGCAATATTCACAAAATTGGCTTGGCGTGGTGGCTCATGCCTGTAATCCCAGCACTTTAGGAGGCTGAGGCGGGTGGATCAGTTGAGGTCAGAAGTTTGAGACCAGCCTGACCAACATGGTGAAACTCCATCTCTACTAAAAATACAAAGTTAGCTGAGCGTGGTGATGCATGCCTATAATCCCAGCCACTCAGGAGGCTGAGACAGGAGAATAGCTTGAACCCGGGTGGCGGAGGTTGCGGTGACCCAAGATTACACCATTGCACTCCAGCCTGGGCAACAAGGGCGAAACTCTGTCTCAAAAAGAAAAAAAGACTTCACAAAATTACATACACACAACCACTGATAAAGCTTCATTTATTGGACAAGCCAAAACTATCTTTCACATTGTTTTAAAAAGACGACTTTTTGTCAGGAAATTTATCTTTCATGTAAAAGCTAAAAGAAACTGTAGACTTGAAAATAACAATTTTGGGGACTGGGCCCACTGGTGGTTCATGCCTACAATCCCAGCACTTGGGGAGGATCACCTGAGCTCAGGAGTTGGAAACCAGCCTGATCAATATGGTGAAACCCCATCTCTACATAAAATACAAAAATTAGCTGGGTCATGGTGGCACATGCCTGCAGTCCCAGCTACCTGGGGGACTGAAGCAGAATCCCTCGAGCCCAGGAGGCAGAGGTTGCAGTGAACCAAGACAGCGCTTGGGCAACAGGGGAAGACCCTGTCTCAAAGAAAGAAAAAACAAAAAAGGAAGGAAGAAAGAAAAAAATAACAATTTTTAAATTTCACCAGTTAAAATTGAAGTAACTGTAACTCTGGGCCCTGTAATCTTAGCTTTACGGGTTTATCCTAAGGAAATAATCAAGATGCATTCAAAGATTTTATGTTCAGTGGTGTTCTGCTGAACGTTACTATAAGAAGTTGAACCCAATCTGAATATCCAACAATAGAAATTTTGTTTAATAAACTGTGGTATGTTCACTTGATTAAGCTTCAAAATCATGTAAGCAAATAATATTTAAAGAAATAATAAAATGGGCCAGGCGCAGTGGCTCATGCCTGTAATCCCAGCACTTTGGCAGGCTGAAGTGGGCGAGGTCAGGAGATCAAGACCATCCTGGCTAATTCAGTGAAACCCTATCTCTACTAAAACAAAGAATTAGCTGGGTATGGTGGTATTCGCCTGCAGTCCCAGCTACATGGGAAGCTGAGGCAGAAGAATCACTTGAACCCAGGAGGCGGAGGTTGCGGTGAGCCAAGATTGCACCACTGTACTCTATGAGTGACGGAGTGAGACACTGTCTCAAAACAAAAAAAAAAAAAGAAAGAAAGAAAATGTATAAAATATCAACCTATGGTGGGAGGAAAAGCAGATAGTCAAACACATGAGTTTATACTGATTTTTTGATATCAAAATTTTCTAATTATCAGAAATAATTATCTGATGCAATTTCAGGGTTTGTTTTCAAGTTTTCTATAATAAGCATTATTTTAAATACATACATATACACACATATATTTTGATTTTAAAAGGGTGAAAAAATGGTAGGTGTAGTTGTTAAAACACTGAAAAATGATTTCATCATGAAAGCATGCTTTGGTTCCTAAATCAATCTGAAATCACTATAAATATAAGTTTCCACATTTTTAAATTTTGACTCCTCAGTGCCTACAAATTATTATTCATAGCACTGACTTAGCTATCACAAAATGTTTAAGCCATGTTATTTGCATAAACACATGCATAATATCCTTCTGTTGTTTTTATCCCATCTGCTTTTCTTATTGCTTTAGGAACATGAGAATAAAAAAAAAGACACTATGACAGTCAGTACTAAGCAAATGATAATATGCATACTAAGTGGCCTACTCATAATAATATTGTTTCTTCGGTAAGAATAGATACATTTTGTGACACTTATTCATAACCAGTAAATGACTGTTGCTATGTACTGATACAACACATAGTTCCCAAGATCCTATTTTATCTGTGTTTACATTAACTGATGTCACCTTATATATTCTTTTTTTTTTTTTTTGAGACGTTGTTTTGCTCTTGTTGCCCCGACTGGAATGCAATAGTGCCATCTCGGCTCACTGCAACCTTCACCTCCCTCCTGCCTCAGCCTCCCAAGTAGCTGGGATCACAGGTGTGCACCACCGTGCCCAGCTAATTTTGTATTTTTTTGGTAGAGATGGGGTTTCACCATGTTGGTCAGGCTGGTCTCGAACTGCTGACCTCAAGTGATCCACCAGCCTCAAACTCCCAAAGTGCTGGGATTACAGGCAAGAGCCACCATGCCCAGCCTTATATAATTCTTTAGGCTGTGAATTACTAACTCTAAAAGTGATCAAAAGAAGAGTTAGAGCCTTTTTTTTTTTTTTTGAGACAGAGTCTTACTCTGTCACCCAGGCTAGAGTACAGTGGTATGATCTCAGCTCACTGCAACCTCTGCCTCCTGGGTT